>JAVKPL010015208.1:0-99363 GCA_032173675.1 Gastrolobium villosum | reverse complement strand
TTTGGTAGAGCCTTGTGTGATCTTGGGGCAAGTATAAATTTAATGCCCTTGTCTGTTTGTAAATCTTTGGGGATAACTGATTTGAAACCCACTTTGGCATCTCTTCAACTTGCTGATAAGTCTGTAAGAAAGCCTAGTGGAATAATAGAAGATGTTCTTATGAAGGTAGACAAGTTCATCTTCCCTGCTGATTTTGTAGTGTTGGATATGGAAGGAGGAGCTGAAATGCCACTTTTGCTGGGTAGACCTTTCTTAGCTACATCTCGTGCACTGATTGATGTGGAAAGCGGGAAGCTAGAGCTAAGAATGAATGATGAAACCGTTACTATCCATGTCTTTGATTCTTTAAAACAGTCTTCTCACAAAGACGATTGTTTTAATCTTGAAGTTGTAAAGGAAGAACAAGATGTAGCGGTTGAGCTTCCTCAAAATTTAAAAGATGATGCCAAAGAAGATGGAAACCCAAAAGTGGAAGTGAAAGATCTTCCTAAAAATTTAAATGATGATGTCAAAGAGGTGAGAACGCTGCAAGAGAGGCGTACTCCTACAAAGAAGAAGGTAAGAAGAAAGGAAGTAGTGAACTTCTTTGATACAAGTTGGAAGAGACACCGAGAGCTGAAGTTTGACAAGAGACACCGAGACTCTATCTCTCGGAAAAATCAAAGCTTCAAAGAGTTCTTAACTTGGATCCATGGTTTGGACCAAATCTGGGAATGGTGGTCCCATAAACGAAGGCATCCAGTACCACCGGACCCTCCATTTGCTGAGTCATCCCACACTGCTGAGGGGGATGACATGGAGGGCTGATCTTATCTCCTTGCTGATGGAGATATTGTATATTAGTTTATTTTTCTTTTTCGTATTTTTAATTTATTTTGTGTTGGTATATTTTTCTCTGATGTTTTAATGTGTGCATTATAGTTTCTTCTATATGCCACTATTTGTTCTATTGTGTAGGATTTTCTTCCTTCTTGGGGCTTAATTATTGTTGGGGACAACAATGCTCTAAATCTGGGAATGGTAGGCTTGCACCTTAGAACTGCAATTCTTCTATCAGGGGAGATATTCTAACTCTTTTAATTTTCTTAGTTATTTTTTTATAGTTATTTTGTGTGCTAAAAAGAAAAAAATTGTGTTATCCCAGATTTGAATGTGCTTATCTTGTTAATGTACATGATTAAATTCTTGGAATATATGGTATGACTTTCTGGCATAACATTGCATAAGCATAATTAGATTGCATGATTGTTTGTTTGTCTGAGTTATTATTGTGAATTCTGGTTATGTCTGAAGTCAATTTTCTTGAGTCTGCATTGATACCATAGCTGTGAGGTTTTGAGCCTAAACACTGAAACTTTTGTTGAGAGGCCTCACTGTTGTAATACTCTAGAACTTGATTTGTTTCTCTGTAATGCATGCATTGATTGATACGATAAAGGCATTTTGTTCTTATTAGCTATTGGCCAAAATAACCCACCTATATGAAAATTTCCCTTGCTAGCCCTTTTGAGCCTGAACTGATTTGTTGAAAAATGACCTGTGGCCTGATTAATGACTTAGCCTATATCCATGAGATTTACCTTGGTTGAGATTGAATCACTGAATGTGTTGAAAATAAAATAAAGAAATTGAGGTAAGCTCCACAAAGGTCAAGAAATTAAGGGATGAAAAAATTCATATATACCCTTATCTTAAAAAAAAAAAAAAAGGAAAAAGGGTAAAGTGAAAAGCAAGAAAAAGAAAAAAAAAATAAAAGGTGGTTGGAAGGAATTAATTCCCGAAATTCTGTGGGAATGTTAGTGGAGCAAAACAATTGATTGAATCTGTTAAAAGTGAAAAAATATCAGTTTTCAATCTCTTGTTGTTTGAGCTACTATCCAAATTTTCCTACCTATTACCCCGGCCAAGTTACAACCTGTGAAGTCCTTTTGATCAATTGATGCATGTGTTTGATTCTTCAATTTTAAGAATTTTTTAGAATATAATCAAGCATATGGTAGTGTTATAGCTTTGAGTAATCGAGTGCTCATGATACCCTTAAACACTGAGTGTTGAGTGAACATTATTTATCTGTGTGAGGGGTAATCAATGTAGACTTGTATATTTAAGAAGCTGATGGCATTATTGGAAGTTCATGATATTGAGTCAGGCATGCATGGTATATTGTGTCTGAAAGTGTCTATGGATTGTTATGTCAGATTAATTGAATATTTCCTGGATTAAATCTTTTACATTGCTGGGGACAACAACGTTTAAATCTGGGAATGGTTTGATGTGCCTCTGGCAAGTGTGGTTTTTCTGTCTTAAAATTGATAAGAATAGAGTCATAAGAGAGCAATTTAAATACATATTTGCTAATTATATTGATTCTTTGTATGTCAATAATATTCACCTATTGGTTGTGATTTTACAGGAAAAAGAAGTGAAAATTATTAAAAGCCTATTAACACACTTCCACACGGTTGGAGAGGATTACAAATTCCAGAAGCATGGCGCGGACCGGCATCACATTGGCGCACACCCGCGCCAGTTTCCGAACTGCACAGCGGTACTTTGGAAGTGGCGCCAACTGGCGCCACTATGGCGCCAACCGGCGCCGAATTCTTGAAAAGAAATAAAATGGCAGCACCATGGCGCTAGGTAGCGCCAAATCCATGCTACCTAGCGCCACTTTCAACAAAATTTTTTAAACATGGCGCTACCTAGCGCCCAAACTGGGAAGAAAAGGCGTGGCGCAAACTTGCGCCAATCCGGCGCCAACCGGCGCGGTTTGCGGGACGGATCTCCGTGTTTTCTGAGGGGCACTTTTGGAAAGGAAATAAAATATTATAAAAGCACCTTTTATGTAATTAGGTCAGCAGACTGACACTTCCAAAAATTCTGAAAATTGTGAGACTGAGGAAGAAACAAAAGATTCAGATCTGGACCGGGAGAAGAAAGAGGTAGCTGTGGAGTTCTTCGCGTTCTTCGTTCTTCATCTTCTTCTTCTTTTTCTTTCTATTTTATTTTTAGTTTATGTTGAATTTTAGATCAGCGATCAGTATGTTGATCGGCTAGATCTTTTTATTGTAGTCAGGGTCACGATCCATATGTGAACCTTTGATGCGAAGGATTGGTTTATGATTTTTGGTTTATATAATTATCTTTATTTTTACTCTGTGCGAATTTTATATTCCCTTTGTTAGATTTGATCAATCTGATAGTTAGGGATATTCTGAGGATCAAAATCCTAGATAGGAATATTGGGGTTTTGATCTCGAAAGGGGGTAAGATAACAATCTGTATGCGTGCTAGGAATAGACGTGTATATGATTGCAGATGCTTAAATTATCGCGCCCATTGCTTGATCCCATGAGAAACATTGCAAGGAATTGGGGTTGCTCATGGGATTAAAGGGTTAACCTTGCAAGGAATTGAGGGTTAACTACTAAATCTTTTTAGATGATAATTTATCTGAGTGATTATACAAATAATTATTGTAAATCAATCTGGAGTAAAAAGCGGGAATCATTTGGTGAATGAACCCTGGCTACAATGTTTTTCTCATCTTCTTTACAAATCAATTTTCAAATTTATTGTTGTATTTCTCAAAATAAAAATACAAAAATAAGTCTTTTATTTTCAAAATTCAATTTCCATCAAATTGACAATATTTGTCAAAAACCCTATTTGAAATCTTCCATTCCTTAAGAGAAAATTTATTTGATATTCGATCCCAATCCCTGTGGAGACGAACTTTTCTTATCATTTTATTACTTGTGCGATCGGTATACTTGCCGGAGAGCATCAGAGTCTATGGCCAAAAATGGGGTTTGATTCAAGTAATGATATTCATGTGTTTATGACTTGTAACATCAAGATATGTGTTGATCATTTGGTTATGGGATCATATAGATTGAAGTAAGTGGATTGCTTGGTGGAAGATTAGGCGTTGTCCTTGGTGGTTATGGAGCCATTGGTTCTTGTCCAACAAGCATTTAGTAAGTTATGGACTTGTGTTCATATATATTTTGTGTTGATTTGATAGCCATTTAATTAATGGCTTTTGGTTGATCCAATTGTTGATTGGAATGATTACCTTGTATAGGTAAACTTTGGTGTGCAAAGTAGTGGTTGCAAACTTGCTCGTGATCTTAAAGCTTAGCAAGTAGAGGTATGCTTTTAGGTAAACTTCTGGTCTTGAGATTAATCATCTTGTGTGTTGCATCATACTCCATCGAGAGGAATGGTTGGATAATGTGATATATGGTAACGGTTGTGATAGTATGCTCATGCATTGTTTAGATATAATATCAATATGTGACAATTAATGCATTAAAATTCAAAATTAAGAGACCAACTGCTATTCAACTTATAAGACTCCTATATAAACATATAATAAGGGTTTCTAATCAGAGATTAGCATAGAAAAATGTTAGAACAATCAAAATTCAAGATAACACCCTCATTTAGGCTATTTTTGCATATCTTTGGGAAAAAGCTCAATAATTATGTTCTCTTCATCTTTTGTTTTGATTTCTTTTGTAATTGTGAACATAGAGAGGTGACTCTACATCTGTTAGAAATTTGTTTACTTCTGCAAATTGATTTGGTGATTTAGAGTGATATTATAGATGTATATGTTGAGATTGATCAAAAGTTTGATCAAGATTCTTATAAAACTCCATTGTACATCAGTTTTTGAGGCATCAGTTGGAAGTTGAGTTTAGTGGATGATCTTCTTCAGTGTGGATGTAGCCATGTAGTGGTTAGAGGGTGAACCAGGATAAATCTTGAAGTTTGGTTCTCTTTTCTCTTACCTTTTTTAATTTCTGCTTATATATCTCTATTTGTGATGTTGTTTACTTTGTTTTGAATCTGCTTTTAGGTTGGGAAATGTTCAATTTATGTTATACCACATTTTGGTTTATTTTTTTAAAAAAAAAGGTTTGAAATTTTAAGTTTATTTAATAGAAGTTAACCACAATTCACCCTCATTCTTATTGAGTTGTGTAGCCATAATTTCCAC
Organism: Gastrolobium villosum; assembly: GCA_032173675.1. Lineage (NCBI taxonomy): Eukaryota > Viridiplantae > Streptophyta > Magnoliopsida > Fabales > Fabaceae > Gastrolobium > Gastrolobium villosum. The sequence continues at coordinate 94,355 of JAVKPL010015208.1, read as the reverse complement.
GAAGGTCCCACCAGTGATCAACAATATGACTTGATTTGTTACAATAAGTGCTATGAGGATGACCCTTTGAAGGTTTGGGGCCACGACTAGCACCCTTGGAGACAAGTGCAGAGGAATCAGCTAGAGGGGGAACATAACCCTTCGAGACAAGTGCAAAAGAATCTGCTGGAAACGGAGCAGGAACTGCAGGTTCAATAAGATGCTTAGGTGGGATTTGAAGTAATGTAGACGAAACAAAGTTCATAGTCAAGATTATGGAAGAGCCCAAGATCTGATAACGGTTAGTAGAATACTCCTCATGCAAGCCATAAAGATCCATCAACATAAAAAAAAGTGTGTTGTTGTTCAAGTCCCTTAGTATTATCCTCAGTGGGAGGAGAGGGGCACAAAAGCTCATTGAAATCATGGATTAAGCCATGAACCTTCCCTAAGTAGGCAGACATAGGACCATTAAGACATTGGGCCGATATAAAACTCATCTGGTTTTTGCAAAAACTATAGAGATGTTGAGTATCATTAATATACAATTCCTTAGCTTGACACCAAACAGATTCACATGTAACAAGAACACAAAAGATCTGCTCAAGCAAAGGGTGAGTAGTGGATTTGATGGTGTTGCATAATTAGGCATCAATCTTCTTCTTCCTAGGGCACTCAGTAGGGGCTATAACCTTAACAATGGTGGTGAGATGATTAATGTAATCCTATCCAATAAGCCAAAGTTTAAGGTTGAATGACCAATAATCATAATTAGAGCCATCCAATTTCTCCACGCATAACAGAGTATAAATGTAATTGCTGAAAATGAGTGCCTCAGGCTTCAAAATACAAGTGAGATTCAGCCATGGGTAACCCGAAAAGATAGAAAACATGTACCATAAAGCCACAAACGCATGCAAGCCAAAGCGCGTACCATAATACAAGTTTTGATCAACACGAAAACTACAAATCTTGGACCACACAAAGAAAGTGAGCAAATTTGTCCAAGTCGCAGGTCAACCATGGCAATGACGTTCTGCCAAAGGAATTTAAACACTACACCTATAACTGGCGTATAAGGGTGCGTGGAATAGCAACTAGGGCCGGGTCTTGGACAAAAATGATCATCAGTAGGAGACGATCCAGACGGTGGGCGGATTGGTCGAAAAGGTCGCCGAAAGATTTCTTTGACATGGTGGTCAATGGCGAACGACGATATTGACTCACTGAAGAAGAGACTAGCAGTGATATGAGACAGTTGCGAAGGCTATGGACTGGAAATTGAGAGGACAACACGATTTCTGAAAAAATGGGCCACCAAGTAAGCGCGAATTAGGATTATTTCTCATTAGACTCTTGATACCATCTTAAAATAGAGAGTAAAACAAAGGAGATGTGATGTAATCTGTGTGCCTTAAATGCACATCGGAGGTACTATTATATAATTGAGTAAAAACAAATACATGTTGTGGGACTTTATCCCTTGCACTAGAGTACTCTACATACAATAGTATCAACATCCCCCGTTGAATTCCACTTCAAGCCAATAAAATCACATTCACACATGTATATATAACTTATACTTCTCATCATCATTATTTACATGATAATGAGATTGGACCAAGTAACTTGATGATGAAGACAAAAAAGACTTAGAACTCACAAACTGTATACATCATTTTTTTCTTTACAAATTTATTAATTGCTCAACTAATTTAGCTTTACTCGAGCAAGATCACTAATGAATTTTAATTTTTTTTTTAAATAGATGTATATTAAACTAGCTACAACATAATCTTGCAAATCTACATCCTTTATCATCACAACTACTCTATCCTCATACGTTGGTGGTAGATGTGTGAAGATTTGTAGATTCCAATTTGAAACATAGACCTAATAAGTCAAATTAAAATAAAATGATGCACCATCCACAAAGCTTATATATAGGGGTGTGCATGGGTCAGATCGAGTCAGGTTTTTGTGCCACTTGATGTGCCTCTGGCAAGTATGGTTTTTCTGTGTTTAAATTTATAAGAATAGAGTCATAAGAGATCAATTTAAATACATATTTGCTAATTATATTGATTCTTTGTATATCAATAGTATTCACCTTTTAATTGTATTTTTACAGGAAAAAAAAGTAAAGAATTATAAAAAGCCTGTTAATGCAATTCTACACGGGTGCAGCACACTACAAGTCCCAGAAGCATGGCGTGGACCGGCACCACACTGGCGCAAACCCGCACCAGTTTACGAACTTTGCAGCGAAGGCACCAAAGTGGCGCGAGGTAGCACCAAAGTGGCACCACCTAGCGCCATAACACAGAACCATGACGCAAGCTAGCGCCTAACATTAAGAAGAAAGTGGTGCCACCCAGTGCCCAAAAGGAGAGAAAGAATGGCGCTAGGTAGCGCCCATTTAGTAGGAAATTGGCGCACATTAGCGCCCAAAAGGGAGAGAAGGTGTGGCGCAAACTTGCGCCAATCCGGCGCCAACCGGCGCCGGTTTGCGGGATGGATGCTCCGTGTAAGTGAGGGGCACTTTTGGAAAGAAAATAAAACAGTATAAAAGGACCTTTTACGGATTAGGTCAGCAGACATTCAGAGATTCTGAGAGAAAACACAGTGAGACACACAAGTGAGGAGGCAGATCTGGAGAGACTGGAGGGAGGAGCTCTGTGGCGTTCTTCATTCCTCGTCTCATTCTTAGTATTTTCTTTATCTTCTATTTAATTTTATGTTGAATTTTAGATCAGCGATCATGATGTTGATCGGCTAGATCCTTTTTATTGTAGTCAGGGTCACGATCCATATGTGAACCCTTGATACGAAGGATTGATTTGTGATTTTTGATTTATATAATTATCTTTATCTTTACTCTGTGCGAATTTTATATTCCCTTTGTTAGAGTTGATCAATCTGATAGTTGGGGATATTCTGAGGATCAAAACCATAGATAGGAATATTGGGGTTTTAATCTCGAAATAGGGTAAGATAACGATCTGTATGCGTGTTAGGAATAGACGTGTATATGATTGCAGATGCTTAAATTATCGCGCTCATTGCTTGGTCCCATGAGAAACATTGCAAAGAATTGGGGTTCCTAATGGGATTAAAGGGTTAACCCTGCAAGGAATTGAGGGTTAACTATTAAATCTTTTTAGATGATAATTTATCTGAGTGATTATATAAACAATTATTGTAAATCAATCCGGAGTAAAAAGTGTGGATCATTTGGTGAATGAACCATGGCTGCAATGTTTCTTTAAATATTTTACAAAAATCAATCTTTGATCTTATTTTTATTATTTAATATAAAAATTCAAAAACAAGTTTTTACTTTTAATTTCAATCAATTTGACAATATTTGTCACACAAACCCTATTTGAATCGTTCTCATTCTGTAAGAGAAAATTTATTTGATATTCGATCACAATCCCTGTGGAGACGAACTTTACTTATCACTTTATTACTTGTGCGATCGGTATTCTTGCCGGAGAGCATCAAGTTTTTGGCGCCGTTGCCGGGGATTGGCGTTTCTGATATCATATAATCTTGATTTTTAAGATTGGATTTGTGCATATTTGTGAATATTTTTATTTTCTTTATTTATTTTATATTCTCTTGTTATTTTTTTCATTTGAACAGTGCTAATGATCTCTTTTCTGAGTTGTATGCGAGGTGTAATCCCAGAATTTCCACTTAATTCGGAAATCACTAGAGCAGAAAAGAGGAACATAAAACTTGCTCGGAAGAAGCTTGCATTCAACGAGTTGGGAATTCTGTTCGAATAAGCACAAACAATGGCTGGGAACAATGAGGAAGTGGACAATCCACTCATGGATACAATCCTTACACCAGCATTCAACAGACCAAATTCAAGCATTGTTCATCCAGAAATGGGGAACAACCATTGGGAGCTCAAGTCTGCCAATATTCAGTTGGTAGAGCGAGCTCAGTTTGGTGGAAAGGTTGATGAGGACCCTCACAGGTTCATTGACAGATTTCTGATGATCTGTGACTCTACTAAACACCCCCAGGTGTCCAATGATGCAGTCAGGCTGAGACTGTTTCCCTTTTCTCTTAAAGGGAAAGCCTTGAATTGGTTGGAAAGGCGAGCAAGAAGTATTCCATCATGGGAGAGTCTATCAAATAAATTCTTTGCTGAGTTCTTTTCCATGGAGAGGTTTAACCAGATGGTGAATGATATCACCAATTTCACCCAGGCTGAGGGTGAAACTATGTGTGCAGCATGGAACCGCTTCAAGGATCTAATGAGGATATGTCCTCATTACCACATGACCAATGGTGATCAAGTCCGAATTTTTTTCAATGGATGTAAACCTGAAGTTCGGATGGTGCTGAATGGTGCAGCAGGTGGTAGCATCAAATTCTTGAGAGCAAATGAGACTCTTGAGTTAATAGAGAGAATGGCTGCCAATGAAAATGAAGGTTTGACAGCCAAGCCTAAGAGAGGGATTCTACGCTTGGATAACAATGATGCGGTTCTGGCTGAGAATAAATTGTTAGCACAACAGCTAGAAAATTTGACTTCAAGGCTGGACAAGATGCAACTTTCCACTATGCAATTTGCATTTGTTGTTTGTGAATACTGTAAGGGTGAGCATGAATCCAATGAATGCTTATCTTTGTTATCTTCTGATTCTCCTCAACAAGTGCAAGTGAATGGAGTATGGTACGAGCAAAGATCTCCACCAAGAAACATTTTTAGGAATCAGAATTTCCCTTCTAGAAATAACAATTTTCAGAGGAGAGGTCAAGGCACAGGATTGGATTACAATTCTAACAACTACTTGCAGCCTCCACTAGTCCAAGCTAAGGAACCTTCTGATTTGGAGAGGTTAGTTGGAAAAATGGCTCAACACTCCAATGCCTTCATGGAAGAGACTAGGGCCACCACTAAAAACATGAGTGCTTCTATCAGGAATTTAGAGAATCAAGTTGGCCAGCTGGCTAAGCAAGTTGCTGATAGAACTCCAGGCACCTCCTCTAGTAACACAGTTAAAAATCCCAAAGAGGATTGTATTTTTATCACAACTAGAAGTGGTAAGGTGGTAGGAACTCCAGAAAAGCTTAAGGCGGTTGAGGAGCCAGAAAAAGAATAGGGGATTCCTTCTGATGATAAGACACCTCTTCAGAAATGTGAAGAAAAAGAGCCTCCTATTGTTGCTGAAAAGAAAAAGTTTGAGCTTAATCCCGAATATGTGCGAGCCATGGCACCTTATCCTGTCAGATTCAAGAAGGATGCTCAAAAGCAACAATATGGCAGATTTCTTGATATCTTCAAGAAATCACATATAAATATCCCTTTTGATGAAGCCTTGGCTGGCATGCCCAATTATCCCAAGTTTATGAAGGACCTCTTGTCAAGGAAGCACAAGTTACAGGAATGCCAAACGGTGACACTCACTGAGGAGTGTAGTGCTATAATTACGAAGAAGTTCCCGCCTAAGCGTCATGATCCAGGGAGCTTCAATATTCCTATTGAAATTGGGAACACCAAATTTGGTAGAGCCTTGTGTGATCTTGGGGCAAGTATAAATCTCATGCCCTTGTCTGTTTGTAAATCTTTGGGGATTACTGATTTGAAACCCACTTTGGCATCTCTTCAACTTGCTGATAAGTCTGTAAGAAAGCCTAGTGGAATAATAGAAGATGTTCTTGTGAAGGTAGACAAGTTCAACTTTCTTGCTGATTTTGTGGTGTTGGACATGGAAGGAGGAGCTGAAATGCCACTTTTGCTGGGTAGACCTTTCTTAGCTACATCTCGTGCACTGATTGATGTGGAAAGCGGGAAGCTAGAGCTAAGAATGAATGATGAGACTCTTACTATTCATGTCTTTGATTCTTTAAAACAGTCTTCTCACAAGGACGATTGTTTTAGTCTTGAAGTATTTAAGGAAGAAAAAGATGTAGCAGTTAAGCTTCCTCAAAATTTAAAAGATGATGCCAAAGAAGATGGAACCCCAAAAGTGGAAGTGAAAGGTCTTCCTAAAAATTTAATTGATGATGTCAAAGAGGTGAGAACGCTTCAAGAGAGGCGTATTCCTACAAAGAAGAAGGTAAGAAGAAAGGAAGTAGTGAACTTCTTTGATACGAGTTGGAAAAGATACCGGGAGCTGAAGTTTGATAAGAGACACCGAGACTCTATCTCTCGGAAAAACCAAAGTTTCAAAGAGTTTTTAACTTGGATCCATGGTTTGGATCAAATCTGGGAATGGTGGTCCCATACACCAAGGAAACCAGTACCACCAGATCCTTCATTTGCTGAGTCATCCCACACTGCTGAGCGGGATGACATGGAGGGCTGATCATATCTCCTTGTTGATGGAGATCTTATATATTAGTTTATTTTTCTGTTTCGTATTTTTAGTTATTTTGTGTTAGTATATTTTCTCTGATGTTTTAATGTGTGCATTATAGTTTCTTCTATATGCCACTGTTTGTTCTATTGTGCAGGTTTTTATTCATTTTTGTGGTCTAATTATTGTTGAGGACAACAATGCTTTAAATCTGGGAATGGTTGGCTTGCACCTTAGAACTGCAATTCTTCTATCAGGGGAGATATTCTAACTCTTTTAATTTTCTTAGTTATTTTTATAGTTATTTGGTGTGCTATATAAAAAAAATTGTGTTATCCCAGGTTTAAATGTGCTCATCTTGTTAATGTACATGATTAAATTTTAGGAAATATATAGCATGACTTTCTGGCATAACATTGCATAGGCATAATTAGATTGCATGATTGCTCGTTTTTCTGAACTGATATTGTGAATTCTGATAATGTCTGAAGTCAATTTTCTTGAGTGTGCATTGATACCATAGCTGTGAGGTCTTGAGCCTAAACACTGAAATTTTTGTTGAGAGGCCTCACTGTTGTAATACTCTAGAACTTGATTTGTTTCTCTGAAAAGCATGCATTGATTGATATGATAAAGTCATTTTGTTCTTATTAGCTATTGGCCAAAATAACCCACCTGTATGAAATTTTCCCTTGCTAGCCCTTTTGAGCCTGAACTGATTTGTTGTAAAATGACCTGTGGCTTGATTAATGGCTTAGCCAATATCCATATGACTTACCTTGGTTGAGATTGAATCACTGAATGTGTTGAAAATAAAATAAAGAAATTGAGGTAAGCTCCATAAGGGTCAAGGAATTAAGGGATAAAAAAAATTCATATATACCCTTATAAAAAAAATGGGTAAACTGAAAAGCAAGAAAAAGGAAAAAAAAATAAAAGGTGGTTGGAAGGAATTAATTCCCGAAATTCTGTGGGAATGTTAGTGGAGCAAAACAATTGAGTTAAATTTGTTAAAAGTGAAATAATATCAGATCTCAATCTCTTGGTTGTTTGAGCTACTATCCAAATTTTCCTAACTTTTACCCTGGCCAAGTTACAACCTGTAAAGTCCTTTTGATCAATTGATGCATGTGTTTGATTCTTCAATTTTAAGAATTTTTGAGAATATGATCAAGCATATGGTAGTGTTATGGCTTTGAGTAATTGAATGCTCATAATACCCTTAAACACTGAGTGTTGAGTGAACATTATTTATCTGTGTGAGGGGTAATCAATGTAGGCTTGTATATTTAAGAAGCTGATGGCATTATTGAGAGTTCATGATATTGAGTCAGGCATGCATGACATATTGTATCTGAGAGTGTCTATGATTGTTATGTTGGAATAACTGGATATTTCCTGGATTAAGTCTTTTACATTGCTGGGGACAGCAACGTTTAAATCTGGGAATGGTTTGATGTGCCTCTGGCAAGTATGGTTTTTCTGTGTTTAAATTTATAAGAAAAGAGTCATAAGAGAGCAATTTAAATACATATTTGCTAATTATATTGATTCTTTGTATAACAATAATATTCACCTTTTAATTGTATTTTTACAGGAAAAATAAGTGAAGAATTATAAAAAGCATGTTAATGCAATTCTACACGGGTGCAGCACACTACAAGTCCCAGAAGCATGGCGCGGGCCGGCACCACACTGGCGCAAACCCGCGCCAGTTTATGAACTTTGCAGCGAAGGCACCAAAGTGGCGCGAGGTAGCACCAAAGTGGCGCCACCTACGCCATAACACAGAACCATGGCGCAAGCTAGCGCCTAACATTAAGAAGAAAGTGGCGCCACCTAGCGCCCAAAAGGAGAGAAAGAATGGCGCTAGGTAGCGCCCATTTAGTAGGAAATTGGCGCACATTAGCGCCCAAAAGGGAGAGAAGGCGTGGCGCAAACTTGCGCCAATCCAGCGCCAACCGGCGCCGGTTTGCGAGATGGATGCTCCGTGTAAGTAAGGGGCACTTTTGGAAAGAAAATAAAACAGTATAAAAGGACTTTTTGCGGATTAGGTCAGGAGACATTCAGAGATTCTGAGAAAAAAACACAGTGAGACACACAAGTGAGGAGGCAAATCTGGAGAGACTGGAGGGAGGAGCTCTGTGGCGTTCTTCATTCCTCGTCTTGTTCTTAGTATTTTCTTTATCTTCTATTTAATTTTATGTTGAATTTTAGATCAGCGATCATGATGTTGATCGGCTAGATCCTTTTTATTGCAGTCAGGGTCACGATCCATATGTGAACCCTTGATACGAAGGATTGATTTCTGATTTTTGATTTATATAATTATCTTTCCTTTGTTAGAGTTGATCAATCTGATAGTTGGGGATATTCTGAGGATCAAAATCCTAGATAGGAATATTGGAGTTTTGATCTCGAAAGGGGGTAAGATAATGATCTGTATGCGTGTTAGGAATAGAGGTGTATATGATTGCAGATGCTTAAATTATCGCGCTCATTGCTTGATCCCATGAGAAACATTGCAAGGAATTGGGGTGCCTCATGGGATTAAAGGGTTAACCCTGCAAGGAATTGAGGGTTAACTATTAAATCTTTTTAGATGATAATTTATCTGAGTGATTATATAGATAATTATTGTAAATCAATCCGGAGTAAAAAGTGGGGATCATTTGGTGAATGAACCCTGGCTGCAATGTTTCTTTAAATATTTTACAAAAATCAATCTTTGATCTTATTTTTATTATTTAATATAAAAATTCAAAAACAAGTTTTTACTTTTAATTTCAATCAATTTGACAATATTTGTCACACAAACCCTATTTGAATCTTTTCCATTTTGTAAGAGAAAATTTATTTGATATTCTATCTCAATCCCTGTGGAGACGAACTTTACTTATCACTTTATTACTTTTGCGATCGGTATACTTGCCGGAGAGCATCACCACTCGAACCAACTTGGTTTTTATAGGTCAGGTATTTTGACCCGACCCGCTTTAATTTGATCCAAGTCAGGTCTGACTTGGTTTGGATTTTATAATGACCCTAACTGGTAAATCTTAATTAGAGATTTAATTTAAGGATGCAAATTCTATAATTAGATTCAGAGTGTAATCTCGAGTATTTTGACTGTAATCATGACTAGGTTATGAACAGTGCGTTCTGCCGGATGAGCTGCATACTTGTGAATTAACCGGTAGAGCTAAAATGATTTTAGAGACATAATTTGACAATTCTGACGCCAAATATGAGTTCAGAACGAAAAATTGTATAGTCTGGCACTTTCCGTGAAAATCTCGTGAATAATATTTTCTACCGGGTACCTTGTACTGCTGTTTAAGCAACCGGTAGAGTTCAGAAACAAATAATCGATGAAATAAGAATAAGAAAGTCCAATATATGCCATACAAGTCAAAATAGGCCCAATAATGATAAGTTTATAAGTTTAAGTTTCGTAAGTAAATGAAGTATAGTTAGTGATTCACAGTGCATTTCGTCAAAAAACGGTGCAGAAACCATACTGTGGATTTTGAATATTATTCCTAGGGAAATAAAAATAAAAGTAAATGACTTTAGAAAAATAAGACTATATCCGTAGCTTTAAGTTAGTTCCGGTTCCGTTAAGTTAAAATACGCGATAGAAAAACATCCGGTAAAATGCCACATGGGTTAAAAGGACCTTAAGTGACTTAAGGTCACTATTCCCTCACATTTTCTCTCTCCCTCTTCCCCTCCCAACCCGCGGCAGCCATGGCAAGGGAGCTTAGGGTTCTTGTTTGATTTCTTTGATTTCTCCATGATTAACCAACCAAATCCTTGGCCTATTATACCAATCTCATAGGAAATCACCCAAGGAAGCCATTCCGCCCCTCCATTTGAGCTGATTTCGTTTGTGGAGGGAGATATTCATCACTCCATTTTCGGTTCACTATTCATCCAAGGTGAAAAGGGGAGTTTTTGATGGAGCCTTGCTTGGAGGTTGCTCTCTAGACCTTGTACAAGCTATTGGAGGTAATGAAACCCTACTTCCATGATAGTGTTTTGATGATTTGAGCTAGGAAAAATTATGAGCATTTGTGGGTGGAAGGTAGGCTAGCTTAAAATGTGAAATGATGATTTATGGTGTATGGTTTAGAGATAGGAATAGGAGATAAGCCTTTGTATGTTGAAAAATTGGAAAAAAAATCCCACGTATTCCTTCCCCCTATGCCTCGACCTTCATGGAGTAATTAGGGGCTATTGTGCAAAAAATTTATATTATTTATTGAGAAGGTTTATTGTGTTGTAATTGAGGGAAAATTTATGAGTTAGTGAGAATGCCTAAGTGGGAAAAAATCCTAAGGATCATACCCCTATGTTTCGGCCTTGTGGGTCTTTTGAGGGGCTTGATATTCCAAAATTAAATTGGAACTTGATGGATACATAATTATGTATGTGTAGTTGTTAAATTAAGTGAAGGAATGAAATGAAAAAGAAGAGAAAAACCTTGGTACCTCCACTTGGATTTCGGCCATGGAAGTGGGTTTAGGGGTAGTTTTGCTATATTTTATTTTAATAAAATGAGTTGTTTCCAAGGTATGAAATGGGTGAGTTAAAGAATAGTAATGACTTAAAAATTGTTGAAAGAAATATTAGTTCTCTTTTGTGTACCCTCGGCCTTATAGAGAAAATAATGGCTTGAAATAGGTTGTAAACTCTCTTGTGAGTACATAGTTAACTTAGGGAACATTGACGATAATAAAATGGTCTTGACTTGTGTACTGGTATATGATTGGCAAAAATATAAAGAAACGAAAAGAAGCGAGAAAATGTATGCCTTATGAAAATATAGGCATGATGGCATTTGATTGATTTGTATTTTGGATTCTTCCTCTAGGTGTACCTAGGGGCTGAAAAGGATCAGAATCTCTTGAAGATATATAAGTAACTTGTACCACAAGTAAACAGATTGAAAAAGCTTCAAGAGGTAAGCTCTATGTTTAAGGAGTCTTTTCCTACTTGAGTGCTCCAACATGGTTAGTGGACTATGGTTGGATTGTATGACTGTTGTTTTGATACTTTGTATAGATAAATTCATATAGAGTTATTTGATAACATGATATGATTTGTTCTGATATGATTTCTGTATTGATTTATGGTACACTGATGTCTTCTTGGGGGTTTCCTTGAGATTGACTATGTACACCTCTGATATGTTCTGGTTCCGCTTGGGGTCCTCCCTTAGGAACACGTGCGTTGATTTCCGCTTGGGGTCCTCCCTTGGGAATGACGGCGCACGCCTCTGATATGATATGGTATATATTTTGTTCTGTTATGATATCTATTATATGTGCATTTGTATACTTTGTATCTGACTTTCATGCAGGAGTGAGCTCAGGGGTATGGAGAATTGTAATCTTACCCCTCGTTGGTGACATATTTTCAGGTGCCCAGATTCACTGTGAGTCCTCACTAGACAGGGACGCGACCCGCGGTTGAGGGGTTGGGGCAGATCAGTTCTGAGTAGATGTAGGCTACTAACTTTTTGGAGTGCATTATTGTCATTTAGTATTTCCGGATTTGATGGATCATATGTTAGATCCTTGTTTTGTATATGGCATGTATATGTCTTGTGCATGTTCTTCAGTTTGATGCATGTTGATATGGTTATGTAGTATTCAGTTATGTTTATGTATTGGATCGCATGCTGTCAGATTAGTGGCACAGAGCCAAGTTATGTATGCGCCCATGGATGGGCATATGACTATATTGGCATGACTGGTACTTCTGGATATAGATATTGTATAAATTGTCTATCAGGAACTCTTGAGAGTGGGATTGGAAAATCCCCAGTTGTCCGATTTACAGAGGTTACTCTGTCCGAATTTCGTTTACGCCTTATGAGAATTAAAAGAAAAAAAAAGTTAACTCGTATTTCCGTAAGTTAAGTCTTCCGCTGTTTCTGTTTGTATCATATGTATGTTAATTGAACCGGCTCGAGACGGGGATGTTACAGAATTTTTTTGAACTAGTTCAGAACCGGGACAGATCTGACCTGACTTGGTTTCTGAAGTGGGTCTCACTTGGTTTCTAAAGTGGGTCATATCCAACCTTACATGTTTTTGACTTGGTTTTGTTACAAAATTTTGTCGAAATTTCTACGTTGCAAACGACGAAAATTTTGTCACAAAATTATTTTTTTGTCGGAATACTTTTTGTCGAAAAGCAATGAATTTTTTTCTCTAATGAATATTTTTACAAAAATAATTTTTCTATCGAAATTTAGTTTCTGTCAAAAGTTTTCACGAAAATGATTTCCTCCATCAAATGTTTTACACGAAAAAAGAATCCCGTCAAAAATTTTGACGAAATGTTTTTCGTTCAAAATTTCGATATGAATATGTTCTGACGAAAATTTCGACGGAAATTATTTTGAGGGAAATGTTACATTCGAAACATTCGACAAAATTTAGATTCTCTAAAGAATTGTGACCAGATATTTATTCCGTCAAAAATCTTTAACGAAATATTTTTTGTCAAAAATTTATACGAAATTTTTTGACAGAAATGTGTTCCATTGAAAATTTTGATGGAAATATTTTTTATCAAAAAATTTGACGAAAATATTTAGTCGAAGAATTTTTGAAGAAAATGTCTTTCGCTAAAAAATTTGGCGAATTTTTTTTTTTGTCAAAAAGTTTAACAAAAATGTTTTTGTTGAAAACTTTCGCTGAAATTTTAATTCTGTAAAGAATTTTGATGAATTTTTTTCGTCAAAAAATTTCGATGGAAACGTGTTTCGTCGAGATTTTTGATGAATATATTTTTTTGTGAAATATTTTGACGAAATTTAGATTCCGTAAAAAAAATTGACACAAAAATTTTTCCGTCATATTTTTTTACATAAATGTTTTTAGTCACAAATTTTGCTGAAAATATTTTTCATCAAAAATTTTGCGAAAAATTTTGATGATAATATTTTCCGTAAAAATTTTGACGTAATTGTTTTACGTTAAAAAATTTTGTATTAATGTGATTGTGATTTTTTTTTTTTTCACATAATGGGTATGAGTCATGTTTTGGGTCTACGGGTCATTATTAAAACAAGTCAGGTCTAAAACTGACTTAAATAAAAGTGGGTCAGTATTTAAACTCAGTTCAAAAAAATAAGTATTTATGGGTCAGATCAAGACAGGCAAGTGAACCAATTTTTTTGTACTCTTACTTATATTTAACCATAAGTAATTAATTTCAATAACAAGGCTTTAATATAAAATCTATATCATTCTCATCATCTTCATGACATGAAATTTACAAATAACAAAATTTCAAATACAAAAAGCTTTATCACAAAGTATCACATGAGGGGATTACATTTTAACTAATGGCAAAAGCCACACATAGAATGCTCAATAGAAGACGATAATGAATAACAAAAGCAATTGCATTCATTCACGAGCAACAAGAAGCACTTGTTTGCCAACATTGCGACCACTAAACAGACCAACAAAAGCTGCAGGGCCATTTTCAAGGCCCTCAGCTATGTCTTCAACATACACAACCTTTCCTTCTCTGATATGAGGCAGAAGAAACTCCAAGAATTTAGGATACAAATGATAGAAATCAGAAACCACAAAACCTTGCATACAAACCCGCTTATATATAAGATTTGTCAAATTTGTTACACCTTCAGGTTGAGCAAGATTGTATTGTGAGATCATTCCACATACAGGTATGCGTCCATGGACTCTCATATTAAGAAGTACAGCATCAAGTGTTTTGCCCCCAACATTGTCAAAGTAAATGTCAATGCCTTCTGGAAAGTATCTGATTTGTAAATTGTTATCCAACAGTTACAAGTGAGTATTGTGTTACTAGTAGCAGTAACTTAAGCAACAGACAAATTAAATTAAAGTTTATCACAAAACTGTTAAATGCTGACCTTTTCAAAGTTGCATTGAGGTCTGGTTCTTCTTTGTAGTTAAAAGCTTCATCAAATCCTAACTTGTTCTTCAATAGATCCACCTAGTTGTAAAACACATACATTCAAGTGAATGGATGATGACTAATGTCTTTTTGCTAGTCAGCAAATATAAACTGAAATTAATATGAATTTTTTACAACAATGCGTTGACATTCCAAATTTATGAGATTGGGAAACACAAGTACTATTGCTGGTGTATGACAATTCTCTTCAAAATTTCAAATGGTTACTTTTTCCTTTTTTTTATTTTTTTACTTTAGTTTTGGGGTGAGGGTGAGTTTTGCAACAGCAATAAAGTTGCTTCTTGTGACTAGAACGTCATGGTTTAAGTCGAGAAAAAAGTCTCTTTGCAAAAATGCAAAGGTAAATAACAAATAGTTGATGCTAATTTATCATTTTTGCAAACTTATATAACAACAGTAGTTAGACAAATACCTTCTCTTTAGTTCCAGCACTTCCAACAACATAACAACCAGTTAATTTAGCAAATTGCCCAACAAGTTGACCAACAGCACCAGAGGCAGCTGAAACAAAAACTTTATCACCTTTCTTAGGAGATCCTTTTTCAAAGAATCCAACATAAGCAGTCAATCCTGGCATAGCTGTCCTCAAAGAATAAAATAACAACTTTGGTCAAAAGGCACATCAAAATCACAGAAAAATATGCAATTAACATACATAAGCTTGTTTGCATGATTGCATAGATTGATTCTGAAGGAACAAAATGTATACTCACAAAAGAAAACATAAAATAGAAAAATATATTTATCATAAACTGGGATCAAGTGAATCCTTCTCTAAGAATTGAGAAAAATTGAAAATGTTGAATACATACCAAGAATTCCAGTATAGTAGGAAAGTGGGACATCAGTGTGCTCAATTTTGAATTGTATTTGAGTTGAGGGGACCAAGCTATACTCTTCCAATTTAGTCAAACCCCATACTAAATCACCTTTCTCGTAATCAGGGTGTCCAGATTCTAGGACTTTAGCCACCCC
The DNA here is from genome assembly GCA_032173675.1 of Gastrolobium villosum. Lineage (NCBI taxonomy): Eukaryota > Viridiplantae > Streptophyta > Magnoliopsida > Fabales > Fabaceae > Gastrolobium > Gastrolobium villosum. The sequence goes on along the minus strand of JAVKPL010015208.1, from coordinate 79,092 downwards.
AAGTCCTTTTATTGGCTGTAATCACTTGTTAGAAGGTGCATAAATTTAGGACTAAAATGTATTTTCAAATTTCAATACTAAATTGTTAGAAACAGTGCATCTACCAAACAATTGAAGCTTCACAACACATCAACCCCGTTGAACCATGGCATTCATTCTTATTCCTGAACTGTTTTTCTCAAAAGAAAAGTTAAAAAAATTGACCTATTCCTTTCTTATGCCGCAGCTTCATTTGACGAACAAAAAGTTTCCTTTTAAAATTAGGCATTTGAAAGTTGAACATTAATTTAACTTTCTATATTTGACAAAGAAGTTTAACTTCTAATATTTAACCCTTTAAACTAACGGAAATAGTAATCTCATGTCACATAAGATAATTATCTCATGTTACACACTCATAGAATTTTGTGCCCCTTTTTTCTTTTATTTTTTTATTTTTTTTTTAATTATGGGCCCCACAACTTTATTTCTCCCACATGAGATACCTATCTTATGCAACATAAGATTAATAACTCCCTTAAACTAATTACTATATGAATGATATACATAAGACGCAACAAAGAAAAAATTATTTAAATTAGTAAGTGTTCAATTATTTGAGTTTTTCTTTAAGGATCATGGGAATAAATCCTCTCAAATAACATATCATGGTACTTGGCTGCAAACAAAGTCAAAAGGGTTTCTAATAGAGAGTGAGAGAGAGCATAACTTACCGAGCCAGGTTCCACGTTGGTCATGAGGATTTGCATGTAAGGGTCACATGACAAGTAGAGATTCTTGAGCAGGACCTCATTGGAACCTTCTGGAAGATTCAAAGTTAAGGTACTTTCAACAATGCTCATGTCTGTTTCCTTAGGAAAACCAGATACGTAGTCTCTTAGAATCACTTGCTTGTTCCTCATTTGCGCCATCTTACACTTTTGGTTGTGTCTCAGTTACACAGTTGAACTTGCTGTGTTGTGTTATGTTGCGAGTCTCTCTTTTATAGACACCGAGGGAATGGCAAGGTCTAAAATGGGAAAATCAAATGGCTAATCGTAATTGCTTGCGTCATTAGCGATTGTCGTATGTGCTGACGTGTTGGGTATCTCTTCCGTTTAGTCTTGATTACACTCTGAATGTGAAAGCGTTGATTTGTTAGTTCTCATATGATGTTAGAATTAGGACCTTAGGGTATAGAAATTCAATGAAATAGGGTGCAAATAAAATAAAATAAAAAAGAACAGTGAAATATGAAATGGTTTTGATATTTTCTTGTGGAATAGTTGATCCAATGATATTTTTTTCTGAGAATGGAAGTGGAATCATAGATAACAAGAACATAATAGAAAAAGAAAAGAAAAGAAGATTACGAGTAAACTTCCATCACGACGAGCTTGATTCGTTTTAACACTGCAATTATGCAGAGCAATATCAAATGGGTTGGTGGTTTGAAAAGCAACTAATTTAACGGGTCAAACATGACGAGTTTGATTCATTTTGCTTACTCTACAAATTTGGCTAGGCAATTTGATTTTACAGTGTTATAGTAATTTTTTTTCTATCTAAAAAATAAGCTAAAATACGGAATACAAAATCTTATGAACTAGAAATTCTCATTTCTGGAAAAAGTGCTTTACAAGAGAAGCTAATTATTATATACTGATACAAGAAAGCGCTGACGTGGAATCAGCTAACAAGCTATCCTGATGTGTAATTAAATAACTAACTTCAGCTAACTAATTAGATAAAATTAACAGGAATTAGTTGAATCTATTGTGTCCACGTGGCCATTATCTGGGTTTACTTCTGAAGTGGGTGTTAACATCCCCGCAAGTGGGACGGTAGATGTTCTGAAGTCCCAACTTGGAAAGATTGAGACGAAATGGATTGGCGAAGAGTGTCTTTGTAAACATATCAGCTGGTCGGATGAGGATACTAGGAGAAGATGAATCAGCTTCGTATGAATTTTCTTGTAAACAAAGTGACAATCAATTTCCACATGCTTCATCCGTTCGTGAAAAGTGGGGTTGTGCGCAAGAAAAATAGCTGAGGCATTGTCACAGTAAATGGAAGCAGGTTGATCTGGAGGAAGATGCAGATCATGCAGCAGATAAGTGACCCATTGTAACTCACAGGTAAGGCTAGCTAAGGCCCTGTATTCAGCCTCACAAGAAGTTCTGGATACAGTGGTTTGTTTTTTTGATTTCCACGAGATCAAAGAATCACCAAGAAAAACACAATGACCTGTGACAGATCGTCTGGTATCGGGGCAGCATGCCCAATCCGAATCAGAATAACCAGAGAGTTTCAAGTTGTTTGAGGTTGGGAAAAACAAACCCATACGTGGAGAACCTTTTATGTAAAGAAGTATATGGTTTGCCGCAGCTTGGTGAATATCCGTTGGGGCTGATACATATTGACTTAATTGTTGCACTAAAAAACATAAGTCAGGTCTCGTGGTAGTTAGATGTAGGAGACGACCAACGAGGCGACAAAATGAAGAGGCATCTTCTAATGATGTAGAGCGCAATATTCTATTGAGAGGTTAGCCTAACTATATATAAATAAAATTGTTAAGCTTCATCGAGTACCTCTAAGTATTGTGTCAGATAAAGACCCTAGATTTACTTCTAGATTTTGGGGATATTTACAGCAAACCTTTGGAACTAAGTTGAGACTTAATACAGCATATCATCCTCAGACTGATGGTCAAGCTGAGAGAACCATTCAGACTTTAGAGGATACGCTGAGAGCTTGCATCCTTGAACAACGAGGTAGTTGGGTTAGATATCTGCCATTAATAGAGTTTGCTTATAATAGTAGTTACCACTCTGGTATTGGAATGGCTCCATATGAAGCACTCTATGGAAGAAAGTGTAGATCTCCAGTGTGTTGGTATGAAAAAAGGGGAAAAATAGTTATTGGGACTAGAATTAGTCCAAAAAACCTCGAAACAAATTCAGATGATAAAGAAAAATCTTGAAAAGGCACAAAGGAGACAAAAAAATTATACTGATAACAGGCGAAAACCTTTGTCTTTTGAAGAAGGAGAACATGTCTTTCTTAAACTTTCTCCTACCACGGGTGTAGGCAGAATCCTCAAAGTTAGAAAATTGAGTCCTAGATATATTGGTGTGTTTCAAATACTCCGAAAAATAGGGTCAGTTGCTTACCAACTTGCCCTTCCATCTCATCTTTCCAATCTCTACAGTATTTTTCATGTTTCTCAACTTATAAAGTATGTTCCAGATCCTTCTCACATTCTCAATATAGACTCAGTACAAGTTTAAGAGAATCTGACTGTTAGTACCAGGCTAGCTCAAATCCTTGACAAAAATCTAAAGCAACTGAGAAATAGGGTGATTCCGTTAATAAAAGTACGTTGGGAAGAACTTTCACCACACGAAGCCGCATGGGAAAAAGAAGAAGAGTTACGACAGAGTTATCCAGAATTTTTTTAGAAGGTATGTCTAAATTTCAAGGGCAAAATTTTATTTAGGATAATGGAAATATAATAACCGAATAATAATCAAAGTAATAATATATAAAATAATAATATTGATAATAATAGATAAATAAATTATTATTATTATTATTACTATTATTATAATATTACCTATAAATAAATAAATTATTATTATTAATAAATAAGTAAAGAAATAAATTTTATTTATGTTACAATGCTCAGTATTTGGCATTGAATGCTATTATGTCCACAATAATGGAATCATTCGTTTATTTATTTTACTATTATAAATATTTAACAGTATTTGAGTTAATTTATATTAAAGTTTCCATTAGTCTTTTAACCCGCTATTTATTGTAACTCATTTAAAATTCAAACGCTCCCTAATAGTCCACCTGATACATTCTTATTTACGTATTCTATTATCTATACTCATCCAATTCTACATCTTTCTTACAATTTATTTACTGTTCTAAGTATCTCATTCGTTTGAGTTCGTTTGAATTGGTAAATAAATAAAAGAGTTAAATAGAATGTCACCATTGACCATTTATAATAATTAAATAAATTAATATATAAAATAATATATATAAATATATGGCAAGGAGGGGGCCACGTGGAACACCCCTCCATAGCCACAATGGTCATGTCTTAACTAAGATGATGTAAAATAAGTGATGTAATTAGAATGATGTAAACAAAAAAAAAAGGAAAGAAAAAAAAAATAGGTGAATCAACGCACCTAGCATCTATATATATATATATATGTGTGTGTGATACAGCACTTCAATTGTCATTTGGCATAAGCACTCTTAAATTTTTTTTGAAGAAGACGAAGAGATAAAAAAAAGAGAGGTAATATATCGAGAGTAAAATCTTCTCTCAATTTTCTTCTTTTCAATTATATTTTTTTATATATATTTAGAAAGTTGTATGTTGTTGTTATGCCAAAATATTTTCTTAATTTCTTCTCGTCTTTAATAATGTTTTATCTATAGTTTTACCTTAATCTTTCTTTTAACTTTGTTATACTTGTCATGTTAACGTGATTCTTTCAAATTTTGAATTTTTTTATTATTTTTCATACCAATTGAATATTAAAAGAATGTATAAATTCTACCTTAATGATACTGCTGTGAAGTGACCTACAAAAGTTTGCGATCAGAAGGTTTGAGGGTAAGGGACGCCTTATCATGGCTTGAGCTCCGCATATCATAAACTTTCACATACAGGAGACCACAAAATTGGTAATTAAAAGCTCCAGTTAAATATTATGCTATTACATATTAATATTTGTGATATTATTTCAATTTATGAAAAATACTCGAGAGACTGATATTTTCCATTATTACGGCTAGAAATAGTTATGGTTTAAAAATCTCAATATTACTGAGAATTATCTCACATTAACCGTTCCAGAAAATCATCATGCCTAATTTAACTTTTTCTGGAGAAGGATGGACTGTGAATATTGATTTTTATGACTATCGTTGGGAATTTCACATGATAGTTGGAAACCAATGAGCATCAGCCATATTTCATGCAGGCAGTGTGGAGTCCTACACCTATAGGCTAGACTAGAATGAGAATTATGTAATGAATAAACATTGTAATATGATGTAGTTAGGAATGTAAAATATGTGTGGAACTGATGTAGAATAATTAGAAGGTAAGATATTTGTACTAACTTACATCCATGTATAATTAATGAACGATGTTAGAAATTCCAGTTAATCTTTCTAGATTTATTTTCATTTATTCATTATTATTATTAAATATATTGGTTGTAAAACAATGTGATATTCTCTATATTGGGATAATTAGAGGATGTTACAGAATACTCCTCGTGCAAACCTTAAAGAGACATCAACGTAAAAAAAGGTGTTTCGTTGTTCTAGTTCCTTAGTATGATCCTCAGCGAGGGGAGGGGGCGCAAAAGCTCATTGAAATCATGGACTAAGCCATGAACCTTCGCTAAGTAGGCAGACATAGCACCATCAAATCGTCAGGCCGATATAAAACTCATCAGGATTTTGTCAACACTATAGCGATGTTGAGTATCATTAATATACAATTCTGTAGCCTGACACCAAACAAATTCACATGTAAAATGAGCACAAAAGATCTGCTAAAGGGAAGAGTGAATAATGGATTTGATGATGTTGCTTGATTGGCCATCAATCTTCTTCCACCTTTGGCACTCAGTAGGGGCTACAACCTCAACAATGATAGTGAGATGATCAATGTAATCCTATCCAATAAGCTAAAGTTTAGGGTCGGATGGCTAATAATCATAATTAGAGCCATCCAATTTCTCCATGAAAATAGATCATGAAAATATTGCTGAAAACAAGTGCCTCGGGCTTTAGAATATTAGAGGGCTCATACTGGAGTGAGAGCCACGGGTAACCTAAAAAGACATAAAACATGTACTAGAAAGCCAAAAACACATGCAAGCCAAAGTGCGTACCATGATACAAGCTCTGATCAACACGAAAACTACAGATCTTTGACCAGAAGAAGAAAGTGAGCAAGTCTATCCAGGTCGCAGGTCAAACATGCAACAACGTGTTGCCAAAGGAATAAAAACACTGCGACTACAACCGGCGCATGAGGGTGCGTGGAACGGTGACTAGGCCTAGGTCTTGGACAAAAATGATCATCCGAAGGAGCTGATCTAGACGGTGGGTGGATCAGCTGAAAAGGTGGCTGAAAATTTCTTCGACATGGTGGTCAACGGTGAATGGCGACAGTGACTCACCAGAGACGAGTGTAGGAGCGATATGTGACAATTGCATAGGCTATGGACAGGAAATTAAGAGGACGGCACGATTTCTGAAAAAATGTCATCGCTAGGCAGTGGACCACCAGGTAAGCACGAATTAGGATTATTTCTCGTTAGACTTTTGATACCATGTTAAAATAGAAAATAAAAACAAAGGATCCTTTGCACTAGATTTGATGTAATTTGTGTGCCTTAGATGCACATTAGAGGTACTATTATATAATTGAGTAAAAAAATACATTATGTTATCCCTTGCACTAGAGTACTCTACATACAATACTATCAACATCCAATTCCACTTCAAGCCAATAAAATCACATATTCACGTATGTATAACTTGTACTTCTCATCCTCATTATTTACATGATAATGAGATTGGACCAAGTAACTTGATGACGAAGACCAAAAAGACTTAGAACCCACAAATTGTATACACCACTATTTTTTCTTTACAAATTTATTGATTGCTCAACTAATTCAGTTTTAGTCGAGCAAGATCACTAATGAATTTTATTTTTATTTTTTGAAATAAAAGATGTATATAAAACTAGCTACAACATAATCTGGCAAATCTACATCCTTAACATCACAAACTACTCTATCCTCATACCTTGGTGGTATAAGTGTGAAGATTTGTATTCCAATTTGAAACATAGGCCTAATAAGTCAAATATTAAAATAAAATGATGCAACTCCACAAAGCTTATAAGTAACCATAAGTAATTTATTTCAAGAACAAAGCTTTAATATAAAATCCATATCATTCTCATCATCTTCATGACATGAAATTTACAAATTAATAACAAAATTTCATATACAAAAAGCTTTACCACGAAGTATCACGAGGTAATTACATTTAAACTAACATTTGGATGGCAAAAGCCACACACAGAATGCTCAATATTCTAACACAAAATAAGAAAATAATGTATAACAAAAGCAATTGCATTCATTCACGAGCAACAACAAGCACTTGTTTGCCAACATTACGACCACTAAACAGACCAATGAAAGCAGCAGGGCCATTTTCAAGGCCCTCAGCTATGTCTTCAACATACACAACCTTTCCTTCTCTGATATGAGGCAGAAGAAACTCTAAGAATTTAGGATACAAATGATTGAAATCAGACCACACAAAACCTTGCATACGAACACGCTTAGACATGAGATTTGTCAAATTTGTTACACCTTCAGGTTGAGCAAGATTATATTGTGAGATCATTCCACATACAGGTATGCGGCCATGGACACTCATATTAAGAAGTACGGCATCAAGTGTTTTGCCCCCAACATTGTCAAAGTAAATGTCAATGCCTTCTGGAAAGTATCTGATTTGTAAATTGTTATCCAACGGTCACAAGTGAGTATTGTGTTACTAGTAGCACTAACTCAAGCAACAAACAAATTAAACTAAAATTTCTCTATCACAAAACTGTTAAATACTGACCTTTTCAAAGTTGCATTGAGGTCTGTTTCTTCTTTGTAGTTAAAAGCTTCATCAAATCCTAACTTATTCTTCAACAGATCCACCTAGTTGTAAAATACATACATTCAAGTGAAAGGTGTTGAATAAACTTTAAATGTTTTGTTAGTTTTATATTTAATAGTCTTAATTAAAGAGTTGTGAGAAAGTGAAAGGCCAAGAGTTGTGAGAAAGTGAAAGGCCAAGAGTTAGAGAGGCCAAGAGTTGGAAGTTTAGTTTTGTGGTTTATGGCTAATTTAATGTTTTGGTTCATGAAAAGGCAATCTAGTGCCTATATAAACTAATCCATATTGTAAGCAACATATCACAAGAAAAAGAGAAATACAAGTTTTGTCTTCTCCACAAGAAAATAGTTGTTTTGATTTTAAGTTCTACATTATAGTGATACCACAAATTGGTATCAGAGCTATGGAGAGGGGGAGTGATATGGCACTACCTAAGTTGACGAAGGAGAACTACGAGAATTGGAGCATCCAGATGAAGGCTCTTCTCGGATCCCAGGACGCTTGGGAGAATGTTCAAGCAGGTTTTGTAGAACCACAGGACACTGGAGGCCATTCGGCGGCTCAAACCAAAGCGTTGAAAGAGACGCGTGCAAAAGACAAGTTGGCGTTATTCATGCTCTTCCGAGCTGTAGACGAATCCGGGTTCGAGAAGATAGCAAATTGTGAGACCTCAAAGGCAGCCTGGGACATCTTGGCAAATGTCTATAGAGGAGCTAACCGGGTTAAACAAGTCCGGCTTCAAACCCTTCGTGCCGAGTTGGAGGGAATGAAGATGAAGGACACGGAAGGAGTATCCGGGTTCGTTGCCCGGGTTCAAGGAATTGTGAACCAGTTAAAACGGAATGGAGAAGATATACATGACACCAGAGTGGTGGAGAAAATCTTGAGATCTTTGACAGACCAGTTCGAAAACGTGGTTTGTGCCATAGAGGAATCCAAGGACCTGTCTACACTCACCATTGACGAGTTGGCGGGTTCCCTTGAAGCGCATGAACAAAGAAAGAAGAAGAAGGAGGAAACTCTTGAGCAGGCACTTCAGACCAAAGCAACAATTAAAGATGAGAAGATGCTCTATTCTCAAAATTTTCGAGGTAGAGGACGTGGCCGCGGTGGACGAGGTACTAGCCGTGGTGGTAGAGGTCGAGGCCGAAGTCAAGAAGTGTATAATGATGAGGTAGGACAGTCAAATCAACAAAACTGGAGAGGAAGAGGACGAGGTCGACGAGGAGGTCGGTCACATTATTCAAACATCGAGTGTTACAAATGTGGAAAGTTTGGTCACTATGCAAAAGATTGTAACTCGGACAAGTGTTACAACTGTGGCAAAGTCGGACATTTCGCAAGAGAATGCAGAGAGGAGAAAAAGGTGGAGGAGACGTCCAACCTAGCCACAGAAGGCGAGATGAAGGATGGTGTCTTGTTAATGACACACAGTAAAGGAAGTCCAGACGATGACATGGAGTGGTATCTTGACACGGGTGCGAGCAACCACATGTGCGGACATAAGGACTTCTTCAAGGAGATGAGAAAGGTGGAAACCGGATATGTTTCGTTCGGGGATGCCTCAAAGGTTGAGGTAAAAGGCCGAGGTACGATCTGTTTCCTACAAAAGGACGGGTTAATTGGCTCAATTCGAGATGTGTACTATGTACCCGACCTAAAAAGCAATATTTTAAGCATGGGTCAACTGATGGAGAAAGGTTACTCGGTTATTATGAAAGACCGGGTATTGTATTTGAAAGATGAACAAGGTCGGCTGATAGTTCGGGTTCAAATGGATAAGAATCGTATGTATAAACTAAATCTGAAATGTATACAGGTTGAATGTTTACAAGCCGAGGTGGAAGATAAGGCGTCACTTTGGCATCTCCGGTTTGGTCACCTACATTATGGTGGTCTAACCGAGTTGGCAAAGAAGAAGATGGTGGAAGGGTTACCTGGCATCAACTTTGAAGGAAAGTTTTGTGAGAGTTGTGTACTTGGCAAGCATGTCAGGACCACGTTTCAGAAGATGGCAAGATTCCGGGCTAAGCAACCTCTGGAACTAATACATACCGACTTGTGTGGACCCATCAATCCGGGTTCCTTCAGCGGTAAGAAGTATTTTATTTCCTTTATTGATGATTTCTCACGGAAAACTTGGGTTTACTTTCTGAAGGAGAAGTCCGAGGTGTTTGATGTGTTCAAAAGGTTCAAGGTGATGATTGAGAAGGCAACAGGAAGCTATATCAAATCGGTGCGGTCTGACAGAGGTGGGGAATATACCTCAACAGCGTTTATGTCTTTCTGTGAGGAACAGGGGATAAGGAGGTTTCTAACAGCACCATACTCACCACAACAGAATGGCGTGGCTGAAAGGAAGAACCGGACTATTCTTGACATGGTTCGGTCAATGCTGAAGAACAAAAGGATGCCGAAGGAGTTTTGGGCGGAAGCTGTGCAGTGTGCTGTGTATGTGCAGAACCGATGTCCACATTCGAGCTTGGATGATAAAACTCCACAGGAAACATGGAGCGGTCAAAAGCCTTCAGTGGCTCATCTCAGAGTTTTTGGCAGTGTAGCCTATGCACACATACCGGACCAGCTCAGAACCAAGCTCGAGGATAAAAGCAAGAAATATGTTTTTATTGGATATGATGAAAAAACAAAAGGGTATAAGCTGTTTGACCCCGTCAACAAGAAAGTCATAGTAAGCAGAGATGTAAAGCTCAATGAAGCAAATGAGTGGGACTGGAACAATTCTTCTGAGGTAAACTTTGAAGACGGAATCTCAACACAAATTATCAACCCGGCAAGTCCTGAAGCTTCTGATGATGAAGATGAGGTACGACAACCCAGGATGCGAAGCATACAAGACATATATGAGTCAACAAGTGAGGTACATTTTGTTTGTCTTCTTGCAGACTCTGAGAACATAAGTTTTGAAGAAGCCATCCGAGATGAGAAATGGCAAGATGCCATGGATGAGGAGATAGAAGCCATTGACCGAAATAACACATGGGAGTTAGCCGAGCTACCAGAAGGAAGTCGGCCCATTGGAGTGAAGTGGGTGTTCAAGAAGAAGATGAATGCTCAAGGGGAGATAGAACGATATAAAGCTCGACTAGTTGCAAAAGGTTATAAGCAGAAGACTGGAATTGACTATGACGAGGTGTTTGCCCCTGTTACAAGGATGGAGACAATTCGGCTACTCATCTCACAGGCTGCCCAATACAGATGGCCAATGCATCAAATGGATGTTAAGTCGGCATTTCTGAATGGTGTTCTTGAAGAAGAAGTTTATGTGGAACAACCGCCGGGCTACATGAAGGCAGGAGAAGAGAAGAAGGTGCTGAGATTGAAGAAAGCACTTTACGGGTTGAAGCAAGCACCACGGGCATGGAATGCTCGTATTGACAAATATTTCAAGGAGAATGGACTTGAACAATGTCCATATGAACATGCTGTTTATGTCAAGAAAAATGGAGGAGACTTGTTAATTGTGGCTCTTTATGTTGACGACCTCATTTTTATGGGAAACAATGCCAAGATGATACAAGAGTTCAAGAGCACAATGACAAGAGAGTTCGAAATGACAGATCTCGGTTTGATGAAGTTCTTTCTTGGTTTGGAAGTAAAACAAAATGAGAAGGGAATCTTCGTGTCACAGGAGGCTTATGCAAAAAAGATCTTGAAGAAGTACAAGATGGAAGATTGCAACCCAGTTTCAACACCAATGGAACCCGGTTCAAAACTCTCTAAGTTTGATGGAGGAGACCGTGTTGATGCAAGCAAGTACAGAAGTTTGGTGGGAAGCCTACGTTATCTCACATGCACGAGGCCGGATATCTCGTTAAGTGTCGGCATAGTAAGTCGGTTCATGGAGGAGCCGAGATACACACATTGGAAGGCGGTAAAGAGAATTCTGAGGTATGTTCAAGGTACAGTTTCACACGGGTTACACTACTCGAGCTCGGCAAAATACAAGTTGATTGGATATTCTGACAGTGATTGGTGTGGAGACGTAGATGATCGAAAGAGCACGGCTGGTTATGTGTTTTTCATGGGAAACACGGCATTCACCTGGATTTCGAAGAAGCAACCTATTGTGACACTGTCGACATGTGAAGCTGAATATGTAGCTGCATCTTGGTGTGTTTGTCATGCAATGTGGCTCAGGAATTTGCTAAGCAAGTTGGAGGAAAAACAAGTCGGTCAAACTGTGATCCGAATTGACAATAAGTCGGCTATAGAGCTAGCCAAGAACCCGGTAAATCATGAAAGAAGCAAGCATATTGACGTCCGATTTCACTTCATCCGGGATCAAGTAAAGGAAGGAAATGTGGAGCTAACACACGTGACCAGTCAAGAGCAAGTCGGGGACATCTTCACAAAGCCACTACCGACGTTGCTGCTCAACAATTGCAAGAAGATGCTTGGGATGAAAGATGGCAGAACCATTTAAGTTTATGAAGGAGAATTGTTGAATAAACTTTAAATGTTTTGTTAGTTTTATATTTAATAGTCTTAATTAAGGAGTCATGTGTTTAAGAAAGTGAAAGGCCAAGAGTTGTGAGAAAGTGAAAGGCCAAGAGTTAGAGAGGCCAAGAGTTGGAAGTTTAGTTTTGTGGTTTATGGCTAATTTAATGTTTTGGTTCATGAAAAGGCAATCTAGTGCCTATATAAACTAATCCATATTGTAAGCAACATATCACAAGAAAAAGAGAAATACAAGTTTTGTCTTCTCCACAAGAAAATAGTTGTTTTTATTTTAAGTTCTACATTATAGTGATACCACAAAAGGATGATTACTAATGTCTTTTTGCTAGTCAGCAAATATAAACTGAAACCAATATGACTTTTTTACAACAATGCGTTCCCATTCCAAAATTTACGAGACTGGGAAACACAAGTACTATTGCTGGTGTATGACAATTCTCTTCAAAATTTCAAATGGTTATTTTCTCCTTTTTCTTTATTTTTTATTTTTGGGGTGAAGGCAAAATAGTCTCTTTGTAAAAATACAAAGGTAATTGTAAAGAATCAATTCAACCCAAAAGCTTAAGCTATTGGATGAGGCTACAATAATGGTACGCCCCCCACATGAGAGTCCACTGGGCTTGAAGGGTGGACGATGCACAGCCCACCTACCAGTGCGAAGAAAGAAATTCCACTAGAAAGAAAGTGGGGGCAGTGAGGATTGAACCCGGGACATGAGGCTCAGATACCATGTAAAGAACCAATTCAACCCAAAAACTTAGCTATTGGGTGAGGCTACATTAATGATTTTATATATCTCAACGGTAATATTGCATACAATCTGATACTCATCCCTACCCTCAGAAATTGAATGGCAGGATAAGTAACAAATAGTTGATGCTATTTATCGTTTATTCAAATTTATATAACAACAGTAGTTAGACAAATACCTTATCTTTAGTTCCAGCACTTCCAACAACATAACAACCAGTTAATTTAGCAAATTGCCCAACAAGTTGACCAACAGCACCAGAGGCAGCTGAAACAAAAACATTCTCTCCTTTCTTGGGAGATCCTACTTCAAAGAATCCAGCATAAGCAGTCATTCCTGGCATACCTGTCCTCAAACAATAAAATAACAACTCTGGTAAAAAGGCACATCAAAATGACAGAAAAATATGCAACTAACATACATAAGTTTTGCATGATTGCTTAGATTGATTATGAAGGAGTAGAGTGTATACTCACAAAAGAAAACATAAAATAGTAAAATATATTTATTATAAACTTGAATCAAGTGAATCCTTCACTAAGAATTGAAAAAAATTGAAAATGTTGAATACATACCAAGAATTCCAGTATAGTAGGAAAGTGGGACATCCGTGTGCTCAATTTTGAAATGTATTTGAGTTGAGGGGACCAAGCTATACTCTTCCAATTTAGTCAAACCCCATATTAAATCACCTTTCTTATAATCTGTGTGTTCAGATTCCAGGACTTTAGCCACGCCAAATCCTATTAATGGCTGTAATCACTCAACTGTTAGAAGGTGCATAAATTTATGACTAATATGTATTTTCAAATTTCAATACTAAATTGTTAGAAACAGTGCATCTACCAAACAATTGAAGCTTGACAACACATCAACCCCGTTGAACCATGGCATTCATTCTTATTTGTGAACTGTTTTTCTCAAAAGAAAAGTAAAAAAAATTTGACCTATTCCTTTCTTATGCCGCAGCCTCATTTGACGAACAAAACTTTTCCTTTTAAAATTAGGCCTTTGAAATTTGAACATTATTTTAACTTTCTATATTTGACAGAGATTAGTAGTTCTAACTAATTATTATATGAATAATACATAAGATGGGACAGAGATTAAAAATTATAATTTAAATTAGTAACTGTTCAATTATTTGAGTTTTTCTTTAAGGATCATGAGAATAAATCCTCTCAAATAACACATCATGGTACATTGGTACTTGGCTGCAGCGATGGACCCACTTGCGGGCAAATGGCCGCAAGTGCGGACATAAGTTTTTTCATTTTTTTTTGTCGTAGGTCCTTATTTGTTTATTGGTTTAATAGATATATTAGGAGTAAATATTCTTTTAACTCCCTAACAAAAAATATTATCCCTTTTTAGTCCCTTACAAAAAAAAAAGTAGTCTCTGAGCTCCCTAAAAATTTAAAGTAAATCAATTTAGTTAAAATTGTGTTTTCTCACAAATTCAAAAAAGACATACATTAATCTCTCAAAAAGACCAAAATGGATCTACTTTGAATTTCATAGAGACCGGGTGACAATTTTTTTTTTATAATGGACTAAAGTGGGGACCGAATTTTTTGTTAGGGACCAAAAAAGATATTTATTCTTATATTAGTTAGCAACGTATGGAGATGATTAAAACAATATAGCATCGCAAATTAATTAGAGAAAAAACTTATTTTTCCTTCCCTGTCACGTATCCATTCTCATGCTCTCCTCATCCTTTGTTTCTTTTTTCATTTTTATAAAAAAGAGAGGATTGATTGCATGTCTCACATTCTCAAATAAGTTAATATCTAGATACGAGGTCTTCAATTCTTCTGTACAGATAACGTTGACTTTTTTATTTACCACTATAAAGTAGAACAAAAAATTATTGCCTTGTAGCGTAGTCAAACTATCGTTTGTAGCTTGTTATGGATGCAATTAGATTATCAACGCATTCAAGTATTGATTTAAATTTTCTTTATCAAAGAAAAAATTCGGGAGCGCTACCCCCGACATTAAATGTGCGGACATAAACATATTTTTTTAAGTCCAGCACTGCTTGGGTGCAAACAAAGTCAAAAGGGTTTCTAATAGAAAGAGAGAGAGCATAACTTACAGAGCCAGGTTCGACGTTGGTCATGAGGAATAGCATGTAAGGGTCACATGAGAAGTAGAGATTCTTGAGTAGGACCTCATTGGAACCTTCTGGAACCGTCAAAGTTATGGTACTTTCAACGATGCTCATGTCTGTTTCCTTGGGAAAACCAGAAACAGAGTCTCTTAGAATCACTTGCTTGTTTCTCACTTGTGCCATCTTACACTCTGGTTGTGTTGTGTTGTGTTATGCTGTGAGTCTCTCTTTTACAGGTACCTACGGAAATGGCAAAGTATGCATTGGTAGTACTCAAAAGTCAAAACTCAAGAATATCACCGGGATCTTGCATACGTCATTGCATACGTCATTATATGGCTAACGGGTCAATGTTTGCGTCCTTAGCAAGGTCGTACGTTCTAAAGCTTTGTTTTTTTTTTTTCTATATTTTTTAGCACGTTCTAAAGCTTTGTTTTTTTTTCTATATTTTTTAGCTGTTTTTTTCATTTTGTTTTGGTTCAAAATTGGGTAAAGTGTGTATCATTTTAAACGATATAAAGTTGTGTCAGAAAGAGATGGATGATGAAGGAGGAGAGAGCTGATAAAAAAAATAAAAGTATGGATCCCACCTTTTTATAAGAGTAAAATGATATAATTTATATCATTTAAAAGGATAAACACTCTTCTCTTAAAAAATTTCATAACTGCCAGTGAAATCTATCCAATTATGATGCAGTGATTTATTTGCAGCTTATAGTTCTAAATAGAGTTATTGTTACTTTTCATAATACATGGTCACACTCCGAATGTTTGGGGCTTACATTTTATCCAAAATCTTCCCCATTTGGGTTTTTATTTTTGTTTTTTAAAAATTTATTATAGGTATTGGGAAATATTTCATTTTTTGTTTATGGGAATTTGATAAATATATATGTATTAAGAAAAAAATATTTATCCTTTTAAATGACATAATTTATATAATTTCAATCACAGATATGTGGGATCCACACCTTTTTTAACACTTTCCAATCATCGATTTTTTTTTTTTCCTTTATATGCTTTGTTCTTTGTTCTTTGTTAATTACACCAAATTGCGCCTTCTCTTATGTCATCGCTATTCACTTGACCAGGTCACTTGCTTGTACAATACGTTGCATCGACACCGGGATACGGAATACGGAATATGACATGCTATACACTCTGACACGTTAATTCTAAAAAATATTAAATTATGACACGTTAGGACACATTTTGATATTATGTAATATTTTTAATTTATGTAGCGTATATATTATATTTAATGTTTAATAATTTAATAAAAAATAAAGTTAAACTTATAATACCCATCAATTTTATAAAGAAATATAAGATATTCCAATTATTTATATTAAACTTAATAAAATAGTAACTGTAATCTAACGACTGTAATAGTTTGAATTCAAAATGTAATGTAACATAACTTTTAAATCTTTTTTGAGTATTTGCAATGAGTATTGGAGTATCGGGAAGTGTCGGAGTGTCGATGAATGTCGGGAAGTACGACATGTCAGGAATTTTGCAGTGTCGGTGCTTCATAGTATATACGCATTCTTGTTTCTCTAATATTCATCCCTCATCATTTCTTCTTTGGAAAAAATATGTAACATTTAAAAGAATGTAAAGTTGTGTCATTTTAAGTGAGAGAAAGAGAAAGATAAAGAAGGAGAGAGTGGACAAAAAAATATAAAGATGCGGATCCCACCTCTTTATGATAGTGAAAAAAGTTTTAAAAATATGGATCTCACTTTTTTGTAAGAGTGAAAGGATGTAAAATGTGTCATTTAAAATAACACACTCTTTTCTCACAACTATAATATAAAAAGTAAGGTGATGTGTATCTTCACCTACCAAACTTAAGCTTCATGGGCAAATGATTGCAATACTTGTTAACGAGTGTAACAGCTTATTGAAATTTAGTCTAAAATATGAAAATAAAATAATGGAATCATGTACAAAGTTTATAACTAACCCTCAGATTAATTTCAAGAACAAAGATAAATATAAAAAAGAGAAAGATCTCTTCACAACTTTTTTTACAAATTACACTATGTATGACCGGTCATACATTTTTAATTGAAGTATGACCGATCATACTTAATGTAATTTGTAAAAAAAATTAACTTTTTTTTTTATAAATATAACATTTTCCATGTAAAAATTACATTTGATTCTCATCTTCATAGCATGAAATTTTGAAGTTACAAAATCACATATACAAAAGGCTTTATAGCGAAATATCACCACTATTAATTATATTAACACTTTTGTTGTTACTGCATAAGTGTTCCACATTAATCCAAATTTTCAGTTTTTCTTTTTTTTTTTTTTAAGAAAAAAATGATGGGCCCACCATATCTTTGTCTCAGTTGCAGAAAAGGATACTTTGTAGATGCAAAGCCAAATTACATTTTAACTTGGATTTTCAGGACTTACCGTAAACATCATTGATAAAGGGGAGGAGTGTTTATTATTTTAAATGACATAACTTATATCCTTTCACTCTCACAAAGAAGTGGGACCCACACCTTTTTTTTTTTTGTCAACTCTCTCCCCCATTATCTATCTCTTTCTCTCTCTTAAAATAATACAACTTTAAGATGACACACGGTTTATCCTTGATACAGCAAAAAAAAAAAAGAAGAAGAACACAAAGGATAAGGGAAGAACGAAGGAAACTTTGCAATATTATTCATTATGAACTTCATATTACTTTCAGAGTTCTATATGCACAACGCAATTACACACGTGGTTCTCAACTAAAACTCCATTAACATGCCTCCTTTCATCACAATTAAGGAACATGATTGCAAAGGCAATACACAGTGCTCGACAATTCAACACAAAAACAGAACTAAAAAAAAACAAGACATCAATGCATTACAAAAGCAACATCATTCATTCACGAGCAACAAGAATCACTTGTTTACCAAAATTGCGACCACTAAAGAGTCCAACCAAAGCTGCAGGGCCATTCTCAAGGTCCTCAGCAATGTCTTCCACATACACAACCTTCCCTTCTTTGATATGAGGCAGAAGAAACTCCAAGAATTTGGGATATTGGTGAAAGAAATCAAAAACATTAAGGCCTTGCATACGAATCCTCTTATATATAAGATTTGTCAAATTTGTTACACCTTCAGGTTGAGTGAGATTATATTGTGAAACCATTCCACAGACAGGTATGCGGCCATGGACTCTCATATTCAGAAGTACAGCATCAAGAGTTTTGCCACCAACATTCTCAAAGTAAATGTCAATGCCTTCTGGAAAGTATCTGATTTGTAAATAGTTATCCACCAGTCAATAAGGAGGATTTGTGTTACTAGTTGCAACAGATAAATTAAATTGAAATTCCTCTTTCACAACACTGTTAAATGCTGACCTTTTCAAAGTTGCATCAAGGTCTGGCTCTTTTTTGTAATTAAAAGCTTCATCAAATCCTAATTTATTCTTCAATAGATCCACCTGGTTGTAAAACACATAAATTCAAGTTAAATGAGGACTAAGTATTTTTGTTGGTGAGCAACTATAAACTTTGTAGTAGTGCTGGTTTATGAGATTGGGAAACACAAGTACTAGTGCTGGTTTATGACAATTCTCTTCAAAATTTCAAAGGAATTTTTTATTTTTGGGGTTAGCTTCTTGTGACCGGAAGGTCATGCGTTTGAGTATAGGAAATTGCCTCTTTATAATAATGCAATGATAAAGTTGTGTACAATCGACGCTCCTTCACAAGTCAGGGAGCCTTGTGCACCAAGGTTTGGGTCAATTGTATATAGTCTCATCCTTGTAATTTTGTAAAAAGGTTGTTTTCTATGCTCAAACCGGTGATCTTCCGGTCACAATCATAATATTGCTCCAAAACTTCCCTTTAGGGATTGGATACATAATAGGCTAAATCCGGAAACTAACTTGAGAATCAAACCACGTATTAATAAAAAATTTATGAAGTATAGAAAACATTACAGTGCAACTTCTCATATCTGACATATAGCCTTGAACCCCATCAATTAAAAAAACTTCATGTATTTAAATTCGACATTTTGGAAAATCCCAAAAGTATGTAACATGTCTCAAAGTTCTCAATCACAAGAATGTTGTCTAAGCTTGGAAATTGGTAGAACTATTTCTGTAATATAATTAGGCTAATTAAAAATAGTAATACATTGAATGGCAGGAAAAATAACAAATAGTTGATGTTAATTTACCATATAAGCAGACTTATATAAAAACCAAAAACCACTCCCCGTTAAACTCGACTAGTGAATGTGGGGTGGTGGAGATAATCCTTGTACGCAGCCTTACCCTTGCATAATTGCATCCTTGTAAGCAGACTTATATAACAACAATAATTGAACAAATACCTTCTCTTTACTTCCAGCACTTCCAACAACATAACAACCAGTCAATTTAGCAAATTGACCAACAAGTTGACCAACAGCACCAGAGGCAGCTGAAATAAAAACTTTCTCTCCTTTCTTAGGAGATCCTAATTCAAAGAATCCAGCATAAGCAGTCATTCCTGGCATACCTGTCCTCAAACAATAAAATACTAACTTGGTTATAAAGTTGCTTAGATTTATTCTGAAGAAGCAGAATATATATACTAGGAAATAAAACATAAAATAGTACAATACATTTATAATAAACTGATAGAAGTTTAGCTTATAAAATACACAAAAGCAGTGAGCTATTAGTTCCAAATGAGTATGAAGGTCATTTAATATTGGTTCTCCTCCAAACCAAAGCTGCTAAGCCAAATATTTTAATAAGTAAAGGATGAATTCCAACCATACAAGTGCATTCTTCACTAAGAATCAATATAAATTGAAAATGTTGAATACATACCCAGAATTCCAGTATAGTAGGAAAGTGGGACATCAGTGTGCTCAATTTTGAAAAGCGTTTGAGTTGAGGGGACCAAACTATACTCTTC
Source organism: Gastrolobium villosum (assembly GCA_032173675.1). Taxonomy (NCBI): domain Eukaryota; kingdom Viridiplantae; phylum Streptophyta; class Magnoliopsida; order Fabales; family Fabaceae; genus Gastrolobium; species Gastrolobium villosum. The sequence goes on along the minus strand of JAVKPL010015208.1, from coordinate 59,089 downwards.
CCATTTAGTCAAACCCCATACTAAATCACCTTTCTTATAATCTGGGTGTCCGGATTCCAGGACTTTAGCTACACCAAATCCTGTTAATGGCTGTGTAATCACTCAACTGTTAGAAGGTGCATAAATTTATGACTAAAATGTATTTTTGAATTTCAAACATACCAAAATTGTTAGAAAAAGTGTATCTTATTAAAATATTTACACCACCAATTGAAGCTTCACAACACATCAACCCCGTTGAACCATGGCATTCATTTTCATTTCTGAACTGTTTTTCTCAAAAGAAAAGTGAAAAAAATTGACATGTTCCTTTCTTATGCTTTTCAATAGATGTGTAAATAGGCTAGGTTAGACTTTGGCTTAAATACGTTATGTAAAAAAATTGAGTCTGACCTAGCCTACTAGCCTGTGTGTGTCCAGAATTACAATTTTGATCCGACCTATATTTAAAAAATAAAAATCTTGGCCTAGGCATGTTAGCCTATTTAAGTCTATTAAACATTCAACAATTAAAAGAATAATATTATTTTATTATTCAAAATTATTAAAATAATAATTTTATTTATTTTGTTTAAAATAAATAATATAATATAGACCGGGTAATAGGTTTATAGGCCTCACGTATACAAAAAAGCATATGAATAGGTTTTTTTTAAAAGTGTAAGTTTATTCTATTTTACTATTTATAATAAGTCAAGTCTCTCTTAATATAGGCTAGGCTGTAGACCCCAATAGGCCAGTCTAACCCATTTACGCCTCTACTATTAAAAAAGCATCCTAATATGATGCGCAAAGCTTTTCCTTCTAAAATTGGGCCTTTAAAATTTGAACATTATATTAACTTTGTATATTGAAGTTTCTCAATACCCTATCTACAAAGTACAACGTTCATGCAAAAATACTAATGCTATGTTTGGGAGTTTTGAAAAAGACATGGCGTGTTGGTTTCTAAAAAGGAAAGAGTATATCGCTATTGATTATAACTTCGGGTTTTATAATTCTCATTCAACATTAGAATTAAAATTTTTCTACATGCCCTTCGATTTTCGTGCTAACATGGATCCTACATATAATTTTTTCTGACACATGGGTCCCACATGCTTTTTATCTCTACAACATAAGATTTCAATTCTCCTACAACATGAGAATTATAAAACCCTATAACTTTTGGAGGGTAGCTCCTCGGGACAATGACCATATTGCCACCTTTTAAGCAAAAATTTACCAAATTGCCACGTCAGGAAATTTTTTTGCCAAAATGCCACGTCACAATCCCGACAAGCGGGAATGGACTGGACATGTGGCAGCGTCTATTCCCACTTGTCAGATCAGCGGGATTGTGACGTGACATTTTGGCAAATTCTTTTTCTGGCGTGGCAATCCAATAATTTTTTATTAAAAGGGTGTGAGTTTGATCAATGTCGCGTAGGTCCTCTCTATTGTTTAGAAGTCAAAATGATAAATAATGAAATGGAGTATATTAGAAGTTTCACTTCTAATATTATCCCTTTTAACTAAGAGATCAATGTTTAAGATATTACTACTTTTATGATATTTTAGAAGATAATTTTATCTACTAAATAAACTTAACATGTGATAACGAGAAGAAAGAAATAAAAAATAAAAAATTATGGACTTCAAATATATATAGGGGTTTATTGCTCTCCTATCACAGAAATGATCATTTCTCTCCGTACTCCGTACAAAGAAAAAACGGTGGAGCCCACCTAAATATAAAAAAAAAACAAAAAAGAATGCACAATTTATTATGGTGAGAGCATGAGACAACTTACATTTTCTGCTATGATTTCCCACATACATATATATATATATATATAACAAATAAAATTATCTCCTGTAACATTATAAATACTAATCTCAATAACTAATAATTATATAAATAATTCACATTGAATGCGATGAAGAACAAAATTTATGATTTAAATTAGTAAGTGTTCAATTATTTGAGTTTTTTTATTTTGATCATGGGAATAAATCTTCTGGAAAAAAAAATTGTTTATCAAAAAAAAAAAATCTTCTGAAAAAACATATCATGGTACATGGCTTTCCAATAAAGAGAGAGCGTAACTTACAGAGCCAGGGACATAGGAAAGAAATCCTCCAACGGAATCCTCCTTGCTCATGAGGATTCTCATGTAAGGGTCACATGACAAGTAGAGATTCTTGAGCAGGACCTCATTGGAACCTTCTGGAAGATTCAAAGTTATTGTACTTTCAACAATGCTCATGTCTGTTTCCTTAGGAAAACCAGACACATAGTCTCTTAGAATCACTTGCTTGTTCCTCACTTGTGCCATCTTACACTTTGGTTGTGTCTCAGTTACACAGTTGAGCTTGTTGTGTTGTGTTATGTTGCGACTTGCGAGTCTCTGTTTTATAGACACCGAGGGAATGGCAAGGGCTAAAATGGGGAATTCCAATGGCTAATCGTAATTGCTTGCGTCATTAGCAATTATCGTATGTGGTGACGTGTTGGGTCTCTTCAAACTTTTTTTGATGCAGGTGCACATGATACATGAAAAAATTATATGTGAGATATAAAATTATGTCATTTTAAAAAAATAATTGATAAAAGAAGAAAGAGAATTGACAAAAAAAATGTATGAGTCTCACATTTTTGTAAAAGTAAAAAAGTAAAATAATATAAATTGTATCATTTAAAAAGATAAATATTTTTTTCATAATATATCGGTCCAAAAGAAGTAAAAAAGAGGGATTTAGATAAAAAATAACTTAAAAATTGAGAATCGAAATAAACAAAATTCTTTTGGAAAAAAGTGTACGTAGGTGAGTACATCCTTTGCGCAATAAAAATTTCCGCATTTTAAAAAAAAAATCCGACTGTCTTCCATGTTGTTCAAAGGGAAATATTACTTTTATGCTACATGTAATAATTTTATCTCTTACATATCCTTCCATAATTGTGCCATGTTTTTTTTTCTTTTCTTTTTTCTTTTCTTTTTATTATTCAAGTGGTGGAGTTCATAAATTTATCTCTATGTTACGATATAACTTATCTACTTTAACATAAGATTAATAAAACTCTACTTCAAATCAGAAAATAGACGGAGCACCTCTATTTCAAAAAATTTGATTCATCGTGTCTGATATTTTTCATATTTCTTAACATTTCAATAAATATTGCATAAACTCAAATTTGAGTTGGGTTGAAAGGATTACATTTTTAATTCTAACTATTACCATTTTATTAAATTTAATATAAATATTTAGGATATTTTTACAAAATAGATAGATTTTATAAGTTTGATTTCATTTTTGTTAAATTATTGAATATTATATCAAAAATATAATATATACCCAAAAATATAATATATACCCAAAAATATAATACATACTATTATATAAACAAAAAATAGTATTTAATATTAAAATGTGTTCTAACTTATTAAAATTTAATGTTTTCTTAAAATTAACATTTTAAATTAGGGTTTTATAAAAGTTATGTTGTAGGAAAAATGATTGTGTTATGTTATAGAGATTCGTTTTGCGTGCCATAATTTTTTTTCTTCAAAACATGCGGGCTCCACAAATATGGTGTGTGTAGAAAAAAATTTGTAGTCATGTTAAATGATAGAATGCGAACCCTTTAAAATAGGGTAACATATCTTATGTTATATCCACCTCAGAGAAATTTTAGTTATTAATTTTTTTTGGTTTTATAATTCTCATTTAACATGAGAATTGAAATCAACACCCTTCGATTTCCGTGCTGATGTGGATCCTACACATAATTTTTTCTAACATATGGGTCTCACATGTTTTTTATCTCTATAATATGAGATTTCAATTCTGATGTTACATAAAATTATAATTTTATTTTTTTGCCTTTGCTCTGAATGCGAAAACGTTAATGTATTTGTTCTCCTCTGATGTTTGTGGATTATAGTTATTATTATATTTTCATCATGATTGCGCTCTGAATGTGAAAGCGTTATTGTGTTTGTTCTCCTTTGTGGATTATATTTTATTGGAATCTTCTTGAGTCTCGACAATTCGGGGGAATTGAGTGGACTCTTCACTGATTTTTTATCTAAATATCACGTGAACAATATTATTTCTCAATCTGCCACGGAGGCGGCAAGTTCGCTACCCAGTGTAGCGAACTCAATTTGCTACGAGTCACATTTCTAGTAGATAACAAATACTAACTTAAAAAAAGGGTATGAAGTTCGCTACCCTATGTAACGAACTTGGTGTCCACTAGAAACATGACACGTTAGCAAACCGAGTTCGCTACATCGGGTAGCGAACTTGCTCCTATGACAGATTGTGAAATAACATTATTCACGTAATATTTAGATAAAAAAATTAAAGAACAATGGCATTTAGGTCACTATTTCGAATTGAGTTGGGTAACACTCACTGGTCGTAGAGTAGATTACCTTAAATTGATTGTAAGAATTTTATTTACCCTTTAAATAATTAGTTATAAAATTCACAAATATAAAGTTAAATTCTCCTCACCAAAAAAGAAGAAGTTAAATTCCAATATTTACAATAAGCTAAGATTGTACTTTAAAACTTACATCAAAAGCAAATAATTACATGATGATTGTTAAATAAAAAAAATAAGAATAGCTTTTGGGCTTTATTAATAGGGTTTATCATCTATTTAACATGATCAGAAAAATTTTCCTACACTCACAACATTTTGTGGGGCCCCCAGAAAAAAAAAATAAAAAAACTCTTGCACGCAAAACGAATCTCCATAACATTACACAATCACTTTTCCTACAATATAACTCTTATAAAACCCATATTAATATTATACAATAAGAGATAAGAGGTCTTCTATCACATACATAATTATGTGTGTGCTCATTATTATTAAAAAAAAAAAAAAATAGGAGCACATAAATTGATATATCAATTAAAAAGAGAATTATTCTCTAATAACATAAGACTAAAAAAAGATTAAAGTAAAAAAAAAACATATATATATATATATATATATATATATATATATATATAGGAAAAAGTATTTCTACAGCCATTTTAGATAAGGTTATCTATAGTTACCTCTTTTTAACTAAGTATGACCGGTCATACTTAGTTATAATAATAAAACTGTTCTTTTTTCTCATTCCTCAAACACTGTCGGCAGACGTGGCGGAGAGAGAAAATGTAATTTTAAAGTATGACCGGTCATACTTAGTTAAAAAGAGATAACTGTACACACCCTTATCTAATGTGGCTACATAAATATTTTCCCCAATATATATATATATATATATATATATATATGGAATTCATAGTCTGCATTTGCAGTGAATTTTTCATAGTCTGCATTTGCAGTGAATTTAATTTGAATCCTGCGGTAGTAGATATGGCTCACAAACTATTCACTTATATCAAGCTTTGCTATTTTATACTAAAAAAAATTGTGTATGCACTTGTAGTTGCAGACATTGGCTTCTATGTAGGCCCGCGATTGATTCTCATAACATGAAATTTAGAAGTAACAAAATCACATAAACAAAAGGCTTTGTAGCAAAAGTGCAAAACGTCACCACAACTAAATACATTTTGACTTGGATTTTCCGATGGGACTTACCATAAACTTGTAACAAAGTCCAGGGTTAAATCCTCAAAGATGGCTTGAGGGACAGGCAATGGTTGCAATAAGCCCAAAGGAGCATTAGTAGAGGTTTTAATCTACTGGCAAGTAGTGCAACTGCCAACAAACTAACATCCCTACGCATATACTACCAATGGAATGAAGCAGATAAATGAAGAAATGTCCAAAGAGACCCTGCATGGCCCCCTAATGGTGTGCAATGAGCCTCCTCTATGAGCTTAGTTTTCAGGGAAGAGTTTGACCCCAAATGAAAACGACTCTTATAATAATATAGAATCCCATCTCTACACATCAATTGGGAATCAACAACTGAAACATCTAACAGCTTTTGGTGCAGAGAAAGCAATTTTGTGACCGGGCCTTTACTTACTAGCTTGAACTTTTAGGCGAAATGGTTGCTTTACAACACGAGTAGAGCACATTGTTACCTTCAATTTGCGAAAAACTTCATTTGCTTTAGGAGACCAAGTTAGCTTCTCAGAGTTTAACAGATCAATTATAGGCAGGGCTATAGAAGCATATTGATGAAAAAAATTTATGATAATAACTCGTCAATCCTAGGAATGCACGTAGTTGTTTGATAGAGTTTGGTTTAGGCCAATCAACCGTGGCAGCAACCTTTTTAGGATCTGCCTTCACTCCTTCAGCACAGACTATATGGCCTAGGTATGAAATTATAGGTATACCAAAGGCACATTTGCTCACTTTCGTTTAAAAAAAAAGATGTTGTATTGAAAGGTCGAAGGAAACTTTACAATATTACTCATTATAACCTTCATATTACATTCAAGGTTCTATATGTGCAACGCAATTACACACGCGGTTCTCAACTAAATCTCCCTTAACGTGCCAGCTGTCATCATAATTAAGGATGATGATTGTAAAGGCCACAGTGTTCGATATTCAACACAAAAACAGAACTGAAAATAAACAAGACATCAGTGTATTACAAAAGCAAATACATTCATTCACGAGCAACAACAAGCACTTGTTTACCAACATTTCGACCACTAAAGAGTCCAACCAAAGCTGCAGGGCCATTTTCAAGATCCTCAGCTATGTCTTCAACATACATAATCTTCCCTTCTCTTAAATGAGGCATGATAAATTCCATGAACTTGTCATACTGGTGATAGAAATCAGAAACATAAAAACCATGCATACGAACCCGCTTATATATGAGATTTGTCAAATTTGTTACACCTTCAGGTTGAGCAAGATTATATTGTGAGATCATTCCACATACAGTTATGCGTCCATGGACTCTCATATTCAGAAGTACAGCATCAAGTGTTTTGCCCCCAACATTCTCAAAGTAAATGTCAATGCCTTCAGGAAAGTATCTGATTTGTAAATTGTTATCCAACAGTCACAAGTGAGTATTGTGTTACTAGTAGCAATAAAATAAGAAACAGACAGTTTAAATTAAAATTTCTCTTTCACAACACTGTTAAATACTGACCTTTTCAAAGTTGCATTGAGGTCTGGCTCTTCTTTGTAGTTAAAAGCTTCATCAAATCCTAGCTTGTTCTTCAACAGATCCACCTAGTTGTAAAACACATACATTCAAGTGAAAGGATGATGAGTAATGTCTTTTTGCTAGTCAGCAAATATAAAATGAAATCAATATGACTTCTTTACAACAATGCGTTCCCATTCCAAAATGTATGAGATTGGGAAACTGATAGGGATCCATGAGATCACCACCCCAAAAGCTAGCTCAAAGGATATGAGTGCTCAAGATCTTATAAATCCCTCATTAGTTGCCTACACAATCAATGTTGGACTCCTAACAGAAACGCAAGTACTATTGATGGTGTATGACAATTCTCTTCAAAATATGAAATGATTTTTTTTTTCTTTTTTAACTGTTCTTGTGACATAAAGGTCATGGTTTGAATCTAGGAAATAATCTTTTTACAAAATTGTAAGTTAAAGTTGCGTACAATCTCTATTCACCCCTATACCGGAATTTTCTTTTTGCCCCTTTTTTTCGGGGTGAGTGTGTCTGTGTGTTCGGGTAAGTGTTGGATACACAAAGAGCAAAACCAATGCACAACAGCTCCTTGACTTTGTCAGGGTCAAATATATATAGTCTCATCCTTGCATTTTTTATGAGAAATTATTTTCTAGACTCAAACCAGTGATATTTAAGTCACAAATAAAAAACCTTACTATTACTTTCAGGGGTTGGATACTTAATAGGATAAATCTGCAAAGTAACTTGAGAATCAAAGTACCTTATAATACAATATTTTTTAAGCATACGAAACATTAGAGTGCAACTTTTCATATTTTACATATATAACTGTAAACTCCTCCGATTAAAAAAATTTCATGTATTTTAATTCGATATCTTGGAAAATCCCAAAAGTATGCAACATGTCTCAAAGTTCTCAATCACAAGAGATTTATAATTCAGAGAGAATGTTGTCCAAGCTTTGTAATTGGTAGAACTATTTCTGTGATATAATTAGACTAACTAAAAATAGTAATACATTGAATAGTAGGATAAATAACAAATAGTTGATGTTAATTTATCATTTATGCAAACTTAAATAACAATAATAATTAGACAAATACCTTTTCATTACTTCCAGCACTTCCAACAACATAACAACCAGTCAATTTAGCAAATTGACCAACAAGTTGACCAACAGCACCAGAGGCAGCTGAAACAAAAACTTTATCTCCTTTCTTGGGAGATCCTACTTCAAAGAATCCAACATAAGCAGTCATTCCTGGCGCACCTGTCCTCAAACAATAAAATAATAACTTTGGTCAAAAGGGACAACAAAATGAAAGAAAAATATGCAACTATCATACTAAGCTTGTTTGCAAGATTGCTTAGTGTTAGAAATATATTGTAATTATTGTAAATAAGGTTTCCTTATTTCATTACGGTTTTGTATTAGTTCTGATTGTATTAGGTTTGGGCTTAGCCCATTAGCATGTCTATATATATATTGTACATCCTTCATCAGTTTAATACACACAAGTTTTATTTCAAATGTTTCTCTCTTTTCTCTCGTTATTTAACATGTTACCAGAGCTTCGCCGTCCCCCATTTTCTCTTGTGAAATTTTTTAGCACAGGTAGGCTGGGCCTGTTGCATTATCCACTCTTCAAGCCCAATTGGCTCTCGTGTGAGGGGGCGTGTTGAGATATATAGTCTCACATTGGTTAGATGAACAACTAATGTAGAGTTTATAAGGCCTTGGGCACTCCCACCCTTTGAGCTAGCTTTTGGGGTAGTGTATCCCAAAGTTCTTTACACTTAGATTGATTCTGAAGGAGCAGAATTAATACTCAGAAAATAAAACATAAAGTGATATTCAAATTGACACTATTATTGTATTACAAAAAAAATAAAAAAGATTGACACTATTATTACATGAAAACTTCGTAAGTTGAGGCTTGCTGATCATACTGATATCAATTGCATCCTTCAATAAGAATCAATATAAATTGAAATTGTTGAATACATACCAAGAATTCCATTATAGTAAGAAAGTGGGACATCCTTGTGCTCAATTTTGAAAAGTATTTGAGTTGAGGGCACCAAACTGTACTCTTCCCATTTAGTAAATCCCCATACTAAATCACCTTTCTTATAATCTGTGTGTCCAGATTCCAAGACTTGAGCCACACCATATCCTGTTAATGGCTGCAATTACTCAACTGTTAGTAGCTAGTAGCTACATAAATTTATGACAAAAATGTATTCTCAATAGTACATTGTTAGAAAAAGTGTATCTTATTAAAATATTTAAACCAACCATAGAAGTTTAACAAAACATCAACCCCGTTGAACTATTCCATTCTCATTTGGGAACTGTTTTCTCAAAAGAAAATTGAAAAAAAATTGACCTGTTCCTTTCTTATTTCAAAAAAGCAGTCTCATATGATGGACAAAGCTTTTCCTTTTAAAATTGGGTCTTTGAAAATTGAACATTATATTTTTTTTGTTGAGCTAATTGAACATTATATTAATTTGGCTACATATGTGCAACAGTCATGCAAAAATACTAATGCTATGATTGGGAGTTTTGAAAGAGACATGGCGTGTTGGTTCATAATGGACTGAAAAGGAAAGAGTATATCACACTTTACAAGTCAAAATGATAAATAATTGAGTGGAGTAGATTAGAAGTTTAACTTCTAATATTTACCCCTTTTAATTAATTATTATATGAATAATATACATAAGATGCGACAAAGATAAAAAAAAAAATTATAGTTTAAAGTAGTCAGGACATATTCGGTGCATAGCATAGGATAAGGCTGGATAGTATAAGAACTGATTGTATAAGACCTGATTAAATTTTAATATTATCCAGTGTTTGGTATGATATTGTATAAGATAATATTCTCCAATATTTTAAAAATTAATATATTTAAAAAAATTATTTTAATATATAAATATTAAAATGATGTATTAGTTCTTGGGAATTTGATAAGGAGAAAGACCAAGAGGTGGTAGAAATAGCAGACCAAGAGGAGGATACAAAGGTTGAAAGGCCAAAAAGAACTAGAAAGATACCTTTAAGATATCAAACGACAATTAGTTAGTTAAGTCGTTGGAATTAGTTTGTGTTGGTTTGAAATTCCAACCGTGATGTAATAAGTAAGAGAAAGAATCCTTGAGTATAAAAGGATTGGAATTGTAAGTGAAAGGCATCTTTGATGAATAATATAGAATTATCTTTTCGCATCCCTCAATTCTTCTTAGTTTCTCTCCCTCTTTCTCAGTGTTCTTCTTGGATAGGAACTCAAAACCTATCAATTGGTGCTTTCATTGATATCCTGATTCTCCTATAGTTCAACAAATTCTCCAAGAGGCACACTCTACTCCAATTGGGGGTCATCATGGTATCCAGAAAACACTGGCAAGGACTACAGCTACTTTCACTTGGCCAGGATTTCATACAGATGTCAAAAGGTTTGTAAATCAATGCTTAATATGTTAGCAATCTAAATATTCTACCCAATCTCCTGCTGGACTGATACAACCTATTCCAATACCAGACCAGATTTGGGAAGATTTGACTATGGATTTTATTATTGGTCTACCCAATTCTAATGGTTATACATGTCTTGGTGGTAGTAGATAAGTTGTCGAAATATGCTCATTTTGGAGCCTTATCTAAAAGATTCAATGCTTCCAAAGTGGCAGTGTTATTTTCTCAAATGATTTGCAAGTTGCATGGTTTTCCACAGTCTTTAATCTCTGACCGTGATCCAATTTTCTTAAGTAAATTTTGGACAGAACTCTTCAAACTTAGTGGTACAATATTGAAGAGAACTACCGCATATCATCCTCAATCCGATGGCCAATCGGAGGTGGTGAACAGGACTCTTGAACAATACTTGCGGTGCTTTGTGGCTGACTATCCGCGAAATTGGTTTAATTTCCTACATTTGGCAGAGTTTAGCTATAACACAGCTTTTCATACGGCTGCAGGCATGTCTCCTTTCAAAGTTGTGTATGGTCGAGACCCTCCATCTATGTTAGATTACCTTCCTTCTTCAGCTTCATCACAGGAAGTTGACCAACTACTATGCACTAGGCAGGAGGTTTTACTATCATTAAAGCACAATTTGTTACATGCTCAACAGAACATGCAGAAACAGGCTAACAAGCATCGCGGAGACATCAATATAAGGTGGGAGACTTGGTCTGGGTGAGACTCCAGCCATATCGCCAAACTTCGGTGGCGAACAGGATGTCCAATAAACTTTCCAGGAGATACTTTGGTCCTTTTGCAATTACTAAGTGTGTTGGTCAAGTTGCTTACCAGTTAGACCTCCCATCCACAGCTAAAGTGCACAACATTTTTCATATTTCCCTGCTAAAACCATTCCAAGGAGATGCCATGACTCCACCATTTCCACTGCTAGAGGTGTTTACTCGTAGCCATCCTATTTTGGAACCACAACGAATACTTCAGCACAAAATGTTGACAGACACCGGCAATCAGTGTGACCAAGTTCAAGTTTTATGGGTTGGAATGCCTCAAGAAGTACTAACTTGGGAGGATCGGGAACAATTCCACCAGCAGTATCCTCACCTCAACCTTGAGGACAAGGTTGTTTGTGAACAGGAGGGTATTGATAAGGAGAAAGACCAAGAGGTGGTAGAAATAGCAGACCAAGAGGAGGATACAAAGTTTGAAAGGCCAAAAAGAACTAGAAAGATACCTTTAAGATACCAAACGACAATTAGTTAGTTAAGTCGTTGGAATTAGTTTGTGTTGGTTTGAAATACCAACCGTGATGTAATAAGTAAGAGAATGAATCCTTGAGTATAAAAGTATTGGAATTGTAAGTGAAAGGCATCTTTGATGAATAATACAGAATTATCTTTTCGCATCCCTCAATTCTTCTTAGTTTCTCTCCCTCTTTCTCAATGTTCTTCTTGGATAGGAACCAAAAATCTATCAGAATTGTACTTGTGAGCAATATTAATACATCAACCCCTTATTAGGCCTAATCCACCACTCCTAGGCCGGATTAAATTATACATCATTTTAATGTATAAAGGGGTCCTGCTGTATAAGCTTATACTATACGATGATCACACCAAACAACTGAAAATGTCATAACGTATAATATAAGCTCATACTATCCGATCTTATACATGACACCAAACATGCCCTCAGTGTTCAATTATTTGAGTTTTTCTTTAAAGATCATGGGAATAAATCCTCTCAAATAACATATCATGGTATTTGGCTGCAAATAAAATCAAAAGGGTTTACAAGAGAGAGAGAGAGAGAGAGAATAACTTACGGAGCCAGGGACATATAAAGAAAATCCCTCCACGGATTCCACCTTGGTCATGAGGATTCTCATGTAAGGGTCACATGACAAGTAGAGATTCTTGAGCAGCACCTCATTGGAACCTTTTGGAAGCTTCAAAGTTATGGTACTTTCAACAATGGTCATGTCTGTTTCCTTAGGAAAACCAGACACATAGTCTCTTAGAATCACTTGCTTGTTCCTCACTTGTGCCATCTTACACTTTTGGTTGTGTGTCAGTTACACAGTTGAGCATGTTGTGTTGCGTTATGTTACGAGTCTCTCTTTTATAGGTACCGAGGGAATGGCAAAGTATACATTGGTAGTTCTTAAAACTCAATATCACCTATTATACTTTGAAAAAGTCACATTTATTACTATTATGCTTTGAAAAATGGGTCTTGTTAAAAGTTAAAAAAAAAAAAAAGTAATATTTTTATAATTATTAATAAAATGGGTCATTGCATACGTCATTAGCAACGACTAATGAGTGCTGGCAAAGAACAGTGGGATCATTGCTTGTGTCATTAGCAAGGCCGTATGTTTTAAAACTTTTTTTTCTTTTCTATATTTATTTTTGGCTAATGATATTCTAACAATCAATTAGATTTACTACCAATGTTACTATCAATTAATTCACCGTTAGATCGATTATGTTGATCTAACGGTTATATTTATTTTCATCTTTGTATAGTTATGATTCTCCATATTTAATACTTTATATTTATTTCCACCTTTGTATGATTATAATTTTCCATATTTAATACTTTCACATTAAATATGAAAAATTATAATCATACAAAGATGAAAATAAATAACCGTTGGATCAACATAATTGATCTAACGGTAAAATTGATTAGTAGTAACATTGATAATAACCTAATTAATTATTACAATATCCTACCCTTGTTTGAACTTTTTTTTCATTTTGTTTTGGTTTAAGAGTTTGCAAAACGGCCAAACCTGCAATGTGAAATCTGTCCAATTATCATTCAGTGTTTTGTTTTTAGCTTATAATTCTGTATTTGCTTTTGGTTTTAGAGTTATTGTTATTTATCAGACAATTTTGGCCAAAATCTGTCCAAAAGCGTATACTTGAGGTCTTCGGCCTTTACTTATAATGTTTACTTTATTGGACTTTGGCCTTAGTAATCAGGTTGTTGGGATGTGGACCTAATATAGGGGTCCATAACAGTTGCCCCTAACCCTGCAGTTCGAGAACTCGGATTTTTGGGATGCTGAGGTTGATATTACTCTCGGTGAGGTTCCCTATGATCTTTGCAGAGACCGTCTGTGCCAAGGTTCGGCAAGTGTTTATGTTTTGAGTTCGGCTGGTGCCGAGCCAAAGTGAGTTTGGGCATCCACAAGGCTGCTTCTGATGTGGCAAAGGGTCGAGCTTGTATATGCATTGCTCCTTGAGAAGTAATCACGTCACACTGACCCTTTATCTCTTCGTTGTTTACTTGGCAGTTACGCTTATCCCCGCATCACATTCTGATTGTAAGCTCGTGCGTAGAGGTGTGCACACTGCCCTTGCCTTTCGTGTGTAATGATTATCTTCATTTAATACCTGCATTTGCTGCCTGTGCAGGAAATTCTCCTTTTACCCTTGACTTTTCACCTTCGCGCCCAAACGACTATTAAACTGGCATTCCCTTCATTTTGCCTTATTTCTGACTTTCCTTTCAATAGGCACGCCTGTGTTGCCCCCTTTAACCATTTACAAGTTTCATTGCAATGATTTTGGTTGCAGGTCTTTTTCTATTTTTCTTCATTTTCCTCATCAAAACATGTATTATCAAACACTTGTGTTCCCATTGTATTGTCTGTTATTATTTGTTTTCATGACTGTCACTGTTTCCTACCCATGATTTGAGGAGTTGTGAGCTTCTATTTTTGTTTTAAGGTTTTAGGCCCTTTTTTATTTCGTTTAAAGTGAGTGTAACAGGGAAAACCTTTCATTAATAGGTTTGTGGAAAGAGGGTGAGTGACTTCCTTGGTTTAAGTAAATAAGTTGTATTAAAGGGCATGGAACCAGACTGAGTTGGAGATAGTCAAGATCCTGTTCAGGAAAACAACTAGGTCCGAAGATTGCCTAAAGGAGATCGTTTTTGGTTTTAGGGCGAGGATCATACAGAGCAGGAGAAAATATAGTTGCTCCTTTATGGTTATCGAAGTGGAGGAAGTAAGATGAGGCTTGTCTCTTCTAAACCAGGACGAGTTCGTGCCGCGTCAATGAGTCAAAGTAGGAGCTTGCGAGGTCTAACACCTCGGATAAATGAGTCTTTAGGCCAAGGTCACATTTCATCCATTATGACCTCGACAATAGCTTCCTTCATGGGGTTCTCTGCCCCTTAAATTGTAAAAAAAGAAAATGTAAGACAAAGTTCTTCGATCATTTCAGTTTCGAGTTATCGTCTAGTTGGGGACCTCGCTCATCCAATTGAATTCTCTGACAAGTCTTCTTTTTTGCCTGACTCTGAGTTTGACCCTTTAGAGCTCGGCTTTGATTCAAGGAGCTCGGGTGCATCTACTTCTTATGTTGACTTCGAGTCTTTTTTTTCCAAGCTTTAATGGTGAAGCCCTCGAATAAGACCCAGGATGAGTGTTCTTGTGTATCGTTAGAAATTCTCAACATAAGATCCCTAATATCAACGGCAGAAATCATAGAGCTTGTAGTAGGAGAAACCGTTAGGTTTGATCTTATTCTTGGGGATGAAGATGAATTGGTGTGTGTGGGCTTGGCTGAGGAAAAGCCCCATTTTTTCTTCTTTTACTTGGATTTAATTACCAAGGTGGGAATTTGATTCCCCCTTTCTATTTTCCAGATGGCTATGTTGAAGCACCTTCACATCGCTCCCACCCAGCTCCACCCAAACTCTTGGGCTTTTGTTTGAGGCTTCGAGCAGGTGTGCACGTATCTCGGCATTCCATGCATTGTCTCCCTGTTTTTCTTCCTATTCAAGGTGTACACATCTCGAATAGTATCTAAAACTAAGGAGAGGAAGGGTTGGGTTACCATTCGTAGCATGGCTTCCCTAGTGTAACAGCCCGTGTTAACCCGGATTGTTAACACACTATCGTATTAAGCCACGCTTAATTAAAATGCGGAATAACTTTTTTCTTTAATTCAATTATGACGTCATTAACTTAACCAACTTGATTACTTAATCATTTTCATAAAAATACTGCCTGTATGTAAATTGCAAGACATCTAACTGGAGTACCTCATATATAAATATAGGTGAGTATCTAAAGCCACAGGTCTACACAAGTAGCCTGGGTCAAAATCCTGATACTTTAATTACAATATTAACATAAAAAGGCGATAACAATCATGTGGCATGGACAAACCCCATGCTCACCAAATAAGGCAACAATGCCCACAAATAGTCTCAACATAACTTAACATAATAAAGCATAAAACATAACAGCAGTCTAATAAACAGCAATCCACAACCAGCACGTCAATATCAACTCAGCTCTGGCCTCCTGCCGCCTGAGCCCTCAACATTACCTGACCCTGAAATAAGCGTCCCCAAACGTGGGGTGAGATCTCTAACAAGAAATCTCAGTAAGACAAGGGGTCCTCAAGGAGTCTCCACCCCAAGCTCACTTACATGTGTAATATAAGTTCTAAAAACAGTATTACAGTATAAGTTCTAAAATCATGCGATGCAGCAATTATTCATGTCATGTGTGCTTTCAAATCTACTGGCCAGAGAAATGTAGGAATACGTCTATGCCTACATGAGTACATGGATACTACCTGCACCTCACCCACATGCTTCTCCATCTTGTATGTACTACATACTCAGGATTGCCGTCTAGGTGGACACCACATGCATATCATAATAGCTCATTACATATAAACAGCTCAACAGCATTTCAAAATAATCAAAGCATGTAACACAGCATGCATAAACCCATCCCCATGGGACATGGTGGAACATCAAAATGGCTAAACCGAGGACACGAAAGCTTACCTTGCAAGCTAGCTATCCAAGCCAAGAGTCCAACCACTCACAAGTCCACAACAGCAGTATCACAATCTGATATGGACCAATAATACATTAATAATCATGCATCACAAGCATACAACTTAAAGACTACGCCTTTCTTTTACGTTTTACGTCTCAAGGCTTCCAACAAAGCCATAAGCCCTTAATCATGTGATTCTGACTTAGTTTATTAATTACAGAAGTTCAACTTCCTTAATCTAGGGTCCACAAACCCCCAATAGCTTACTGTTCACACAGCACAGCTACCTGCGAAATCCCAGGATATCCGGATATCACAAGGGACATATCCGGATATGCCATATCCGGATATCACACTGACCATATCCGGATATACCATATCCGGATACCCAGTACCCATATCCGGATATCAATATCCGGATATCTGTTCGACAAATATCCGGATATCTCACGACCGAATGCAGTTTCTGCATTTCGCGAGATATCACTCCCAAGGTTCCATTTTATTAAAACTGCAGTTGTAATTCTTTACCAAAAATTCTGAGATTTTAAAATGTTAAACTAGACCTCACAAGCTTTCCAATGACATATCTTATGTCTCAATCGGAGTTGTATAACTCCGGTTATGATTTTCGCAAAGTGACTGCTGCCAACTGAATTTCCAGCACCCAAGACGCGACTTTAAACTAACACTGAGATCAAACCACTTATCCAATGGCTACGAAATTTTACAGGGTTATAGCCTTATGTGTTAGCTACACATAGGTCCAAACGGCACTCGATTTGGAGCTCTGTAGCTCAAGATATCGAATTTTTACCGAAACAGGTTCGTTGCTGTCCCCATATCCGGATATGTATATCCGGATATCATATCCGGATACTGATATCCGGATATCTGCCCGACAATATCCGGATATCTCACGACAGAATGCATTTTCTGCATTTCGTGAGTATCCAATCCACAGGTTCAACTTTTTAACCGATCAAAGGCACTTAAACATGCATTTCTAGGTGTGTTTAACCTACCCCACCCTTAAGTTATTAACTTAGCTCAATACATGCATCAAGGTTCCATTTTTAAGCATTTAAACCCATGATCATAGTGAGGTAACTTACCAAACTTCAAAAACAGAATAGGCAGTGCTCTTGGAGCTCTCCAAGGTTCCTCAAACTCAGCCTAAGTAGGAGCACGAAAATGGCACTTCAAGGTGGGTTCTTGCACCACAAGAAGGCACTTTGAAGCTCACAATGACTACCACAAAGTAGCCATTACTTAAGCTTCAAACTCATGCTCACTAACTACACACACACAGCTTTCTCAACACAGAATGATGGCCACAATGCAGCCCCAAGGTTAACTCTCACCTTCACAAATGTTTAAACAAGCATGAAAGGTGATAACTTGGCTAAGGAATGAAGAAGGAAGAAGAAGAAGAAGAAGAAGAAGAAGAAGAAGGAGGGTGGCAGCTGCAGCCACAAGTCAAGTTCTGAATAGTAAACCTAGGGTTGTGTGCCCTTAGTGTGTCTATTTATAGGCAATCCACTTAAATGCGCAGTATTAGCCTTAATCGCAAAGTAAAAGATCTTGATCCCAAACTTCGGATTCTAGACCTACGCATTTTTCTAAGATTTGTCATATTTTTATTTTATTTTTCGGAGCACCTTTCCGGTACGCGCTTTTCCATAGCCAGTATCAGTTCTGGCATCAGATTACGTTATTTTGACTTGAAACTTGTTTTACAAGTCCTACATAATATTCTAGTAATTATCATGCATTCGTTATAATTTTCCGGGATACTTTTCCGGTACGCATTTATACCGAGTAGCAGAACCGGTATCTGCACTTTTCTTCCGAAAAGCGACTTTCAGCATTTTTACTCATTCAATATAATTATCTAAGCCCATTAATACTTATTAGGGTCAATTATGGAATTATTTCCTAATTATCATAATTAATTCGCTAATTACCTTAATTAGCGGTGCAGGTTCTTACACCTAGGAATCTTTCGTGTGTTTACACAGTTCTTCAAAAAGTTTAAGGATTAATTTTTAAACTGGCAATTCACTCGGACTGCCACCCCTAGTTTTTGGGCAGGGTGAACCGAGATTGGAGGTTATTAACTAGGTTTCCCCTTTATTGGTCCCAGTGTCACTATCTTAAAGAGCCTAAGAACTATTCGAGCCTTGAACCATCGTTTATCGACGTAGAGCGGATAGCTTTCCATACTTTGATGAAGTATGTCAATGACTATGCAATTTTTGACTTGAATCGGATTGTAAATAAGTTCGGGACTGACTTGGATGAACAGTTTGGTATGTTGCCTCGGCTTTTACCGGGCTTGCGAGGTTCCTTAATTATGTTTGACAATTTCCCTTATTTTTGCAGCATACATGACGGGCCCTTCCTATCTCAAGTATATCAAAAAGGACTTAGCCAAAGGGAAGTCGACTGCAATCTACCCTCCCTAAAAAGAAGCAAAAGAAATGCTATCTTAAGGGTCAAGGGAGAGGCTCATTAGTTGGGGTCGTGATAGCCCAGCCTATTCCCCGCCTCTGCCTTCTGGTCAGACATTTGGAGATGTCGTGTTTCTTGAACGTGACGAACTCCAAAAAAAAGGAGTTTCTAACGATCTTCGTGTCGTGTTGAGCTAACCTCCTTAGTGGATTGAGAGCTCACCGCTCAAATTTGACATGCTGGTCGCTCTAGAACGGATGGACGAGGAGTCTTTGAAGTTAACCTTTTTGATAAAGTCATTTCGGCAGCTTCATTTGAATTGCAAGTCCTTCAGTTCTTCGAGCACAACATTTTCTCTAATGGTGGACGAACTCTCCAAAGAGAAAATTGACTTAGAAGCCAAAGTTAAAGAACTTAACAATAATCTTACCAAAGTCGGGGAGGATCACAAAGCCTCTATCATCTCGACTGAGGCGGCAGTGCAAGATAAAAAAGTTTAGCTAAAGGATCTTCAAGGTGAATCTGAGGAGGCAAAAGCTTTGAGGGAGAAGGCGATTGAAGAGTCTTTTACCAATGCAATTGCTTAAGCCCGGGTTCTGAACCTCGATCTTGTTACTGATGGAATGGATATTGTCTACTTTATTAAGGATAGTTCTATTGTACCATATACCCCGAATGCGGGTGATGTTCCTGAGGCAATTGAGGCTAATACCTATGGGTAGGATGTTACTGCCGCCAATGCATCTTGAAGGGTTGGTATGCCGACTTCTTTTGTAATTCTTATGATGCTTAGGGGCTTCGGTCCCCCTTTTTGGATTTGTAAAGACATTACTGATCTTCCGGTCTTAAGTTGGTTATCTTGTTTTACCTCCGTTTATCATTTGATTAGCTACTTTGGTTTCATTGAATCTGATCTTTATGTCAGTAATTATGTTTTTATAAAGTTTCGTTATCAATCCCGGCTTACATTGTCGAGATCTTTACTTTCATGTGTTATTACTATAGGGTTCAGCTTTGTTGCAGAGACCCATTTATTCCCCTCTTTGGGGTACAACCATTAGTGATAGGTTGACTTTTAGTCATAGCTCGCTATTGGATCTAGCTTTTTGCCTAGATCCTTTATAGTGGATGCCCAATTATCATTTTTTTAAGGGCCTAGTCTTTTCATGTTGAGTTCCTTCTCTAATCATTTGTATACAACATTGATAAAGTCCACGATATATTCATCATTCACCAATAATGATAAAGTTTACATAGAAAGTTATGTCATAATGAAGGACTTATAGTTATTTCCCACTGGTGCGCCTAGGAAAAGCAAAAAACAACAATGGGCTTTCGATGTATTCATAAACCTGTCTTATTTGTAAAGAAAAGAAATCCTAACTATGGCGGTCATCCCCGAGCTTTAGAGCTCAGTCGCATTTTTCTAGCTATAGTAAATCTTCAATTTTTTGCATTCCAAGTCCTTTTTATAGGCTTTTCCAGGAGTGTCTCCAATATGTAAGCACCCCAGCCTAGTCTCTCCTTAACTCGGTACAAAACCTCCCATTTTCAAGCGAGTTTTCTGCCTTTGGCATTCTTGTTGTCAATGTCTGTTCTTCTTAACACGAGGTTGAATTTCTCAAACGATCTCGACCTGACCTTGCTATTGTATTGTGGCACAGTGAGACGTTTAGCCATCACATCTCTATACTTAGCGTTCTCGCGTTGTTCATCTAGTAAGTCGAGCTCTACAAATAAAGCTTCGCTATTTTCTTCTTCGCTTTTTCTAACCTTTGCATTCTTCGCCAAGATGGTTCCCTAATCTCAACCGGGATCATGGCTTCACAGCCATATATTAACTTGAACGGGTTCTCCCCATAGAGGTTTAAGTACTTGTCATGTATCTCCAAAGGACTAGATGAAGCGGTTGACCCAATTCTTTTTTGCATCAAAGAGCCGCTTCTTGAGCCCATTCACTATTACTTTGTTCGTGGCCTCGGCCTATCCATTGGACTATGGATGTTTTGCTGAGGCGAAGTGATGCTTCACCTTAAAGTTAGCCATCAGTTCTTGAAACTTCTTACCGAAAAATTGCATGCTGTTATTGGTGATAATCTCTATCGGGATACCAAATCGGCAAAAGATGTTCCTCTGGAAGAATCTTTTAACTCTTGTCGAGGTTATCATGGTGAAGGGCTCGGCCTCGAATAATCAGTGGCTACTATTAACCATCGCAATTATCCCTCTGCCATAGTGAAGGGTCCTAGGATATCCATACCCCTCTAATAGAATGGCTAAGGTGTTATGATTGTACTACGGGAAAAGTCGCGAATAGCGAGGGAAATTCGAGAGGGAAAAATTCCCTTGCAAACTGCGACGGAATTTGCAAGGGAAAGACAATTGCGAGGGAAAATTGGCAAGATTTCTGTTACTACATAGCCGTCGCAGAATCCGTTGCAGTTCGGTCGCAATGCCATCGCAATTTGCAAGGGAAATTTAATCCCTCGCAAGAATCATAAGTCTGTAACGGAAACAACGAGGGAGAAAATTGGCGACGAAAGTTCCCTCGCAAAATCTAGGATCTGAAAATTGCAACTGAAATTTCATAATTTCCCTCACTGTTTCCCTCGCAAATTGCGAGGGATATATATTCTCTCACAAAATTCAAAAATAACAAATAAATCAAATTTAAAAAGGCATAAATTAGGAATTTGTCATTATAGGTAGGAGAAGACTATATAGAAAATATGCAATATACGTATGAGAAAATGTCATTAAATGCGTCGTCGCATCCTTTGTGGCA
This sequence comes from Gastrolobium villosum, assembly GCA_032173675.1. NCBI lineage: Eukaryota > Viridiplantae > Streptophyta > Magnoliopsida > Fabales > Fabaceae > Gastrolobium > Gastrolobium villosum. Next base: position 37,448 of record JAVKPL010015208.1, on the reverse strand, counting down.
GACATTGAGTGCATGTAGTGATAGTAGTGCCTATGTCAGCTAATCGTAGGAAAGATAATATTATGTTGAAATTTAATTTGTGTGTACAAATGAATTGGTTATGAGAAGCAGAGGAAAATTTCTTAAAGAGACATGTTCTAGACATCATCGTCGTTATCACTGTACAAATGAATGAAAAGTGACGCATACTTCTGATGCCACCAAAAAGGGCACTGGTCTTTGTAGTTGGGCTTTAACCACTTAATTAAAAGTCAAGTTCAGCCCAATAAAAAAAGCTAGGGTTCCCGGTTCAAGATATTCAGCAGCCATTTTCAACGTGTGTGAATAGCATTTTGAAGACAAGGGAGTGTAAAAATCAATCACTATAAAAGAAAATAGAGAGGGAACAATTTCAGAAACTTCACAGGATAATTAAGGAAGCAGCCGTCTTTGATCATTCTACGATATCTCCTTCATGTACCGTCTGATCGAGCTGAGATTTGTTGGCATATTCTCGACTCATCATTCTTCATATCCGACGGTGGCTTTTCTGGTTGGAGGTTTGTAGCATCACCAGAAATTCCAAACCCAGGTGGATTGTGTGTACAATTCTACTGTAGACAACGATCTTGAGAGAAAGTTTTTTTTTTCTTAAGTTCACCGTTGGATCGTGCAGAAATACTTTAAGCAAGGGTTACAGTCATTATACTTCATATCTAACGGTCAGTTTGTTGATTGGAGCTCTCAATAGGGATTCATGCAATTGCAAACAGAAAATGTCAGTATTCCTGCTCTGATTTTGGCAATGAGGTACAAAAGGGAATATCTCTTTGCTCAACCGTTGGATTGTTCTCAAAATTAGTCAGTGTCCTCCTATCTTGTATTTAATTAAACTGTTGCGATTTTGGAGTTGTTACTTCTGGTAGTTGGAATACATTTTGGACATAAGATTGTTTATATGTATACCTCTTCAGTTTTTGGTACAACTACTGGTTGAGTTATTTATTTAATGTTATCGTTGGGATTGTGTTCATCTCTCCATATTCTTCGATTGTTTACATCGCATGGAGTCTGCTAAAGAACATAATTTAGTACGTGCAATTGTATAAGTGTGAGTGACAAACAGAGGGAAATGTCTGAAACAGACATGCTCCATCCACGCTTATCGTCATCTCTGTACAAACGAATGAAAAATGCCACTCATATATATATATATATATATATATATATATAGGATTTTCATTTTATCCTTTAACATAACACAACAAACTTTCCTACACACACAACATTTTGTGGGGCCCACACATTTTAAAACAAAAAAGAAAAAGAAAAAAATATGACACGCAAAATGAATCTCTATAACATTCAGAATCACTTTTCCTACAATATAATAAACATAAAATCCATATATATATATATATATATATATATATATATATATATATATGGCACGATATTCTTGCACCAGTGTTTTTTTAGAATATGTATAACTAATTCAGGTAAAATATAAAAACTTATATTAAAAACTAAATTATTTAAGATTAGAAAAGATATAAACATGGTTAAATTTTTGTTAAATGTAAATTAAAAATTATTAATAACATGTATCATTTTTTAAAAATAAATTATAATTTTTAATCATTTTCAAAAAAAATTCAAAAATAAATTTTTATTAATATTGAAAAAAAATTATACCGTAATACATTTGTAACCTAGTTATAAGATATGCAGTTTATAGAAATTGGATTTCGAAAAAAATAACCGTATTGTTCTAAAAAAATAACGAACTTGAATTTTCTTATGTGAAGTTTTATTTTTTTTATCGTATGAGATGAAAAATATGAAAACAATTATTGCATAACTTATTATTATTTATATAAGATTCATTAAATTTACTTTTTATATTTTTTTCTCTTATAATATAAAAAAGATGAAACCATCAAAATCCAAAATATGACACCTTGCATTTTATTTTATTTTGGTTTTGTTTCATTTGATTTTCTGAAATTCTGTGTTAAATCCCTTGCAATTGTCGAGTTACAAGCCGTGGTGGCAGAGGAGGTAGGACGACACCATCTACCCCCTCTGGTAGAGGTCGTAGATCTTCCCCATCCCTCCCTCCACTTCGGATTGGATCATCATCATCAACCACTGACTCTGTTATGGGAAGTGCGGGTATTTCTCACACTCCCACTGACCCGATGGAGCCGACACAGCAGGTTAAGTAAACCATTATTTTGGGATTTAGATATATATTATAGTTTCTTTTAAGCATCTATGTACTAACTTTTTTAATGCTTAACATTTTTTCCCTTTTGCAGGCTGCATCCCCTGCAAGCGAGGTAGGAGATGCTGCTTCGGCACTTCAGCTAGAGTGGGGGATGTGTGATCCACAGACTAGACGTATATGGGTTTGTCCTTTAGGCACCATATTGTAAGTTGTAATTCTTACTAATGGTGTACTAATGTGGCTTCTAGCATTTCTCAATTGTTATAATCAAATAAATTGATTTAATATTGTCAGGTTCGAACCTTATGATGAGATCATGAAATTCATTAAAGATCAAATATTCTGTAATTTTACTCAAGTATGGAGCACCTGGAAAGATATTCCTGTTGACACTCATCGTGCTTGGCTGGAGGAATTCTTGGTAAGTTATATATATCTTGTTATTGCTAATGTTTTATTACAAAAATGTATACTAACTACACATTTGTCATCAATTTGTGCGCTAATCGAAAAAATTGGCAAGTTACAGGAGCATTATAGGTGGTTGCCCGAGGATCGCCATAACCTGGCAAGAGCTTGGCATCACAGAGCCACCACGATGTTCTCAAATAAAATGCATAAAGTAAGATATGACATCGGCAAAAATGCATGGTGTAGTGAAAATTTAAAAATCCAATTGAAAGAAAAATGGAAGAACTGCCCTAAGTTTCAAAAGAGATCTACTCAAAATAAGGAAAATAGGGCCAAGCAGGATACACCCACATATGTTGGAGGGTCGATTCCAATCAGCAAGCATCGACAAAATATAGTAAGTATAAATTGTTTTCTAGTTCAGTATTCAACAATTCATACTTTAAACTAATGAATTAATGATTTTCATTTGTATTTATAGGAGGCTTCTGGAGAAGTGCCGCCTGAAAAGGTTGATTGTGCTACCTTTGAGCGAACTCATTCCCAGCACCCTGAAGTTGGTCAAAGGCGGTGGTTAAGTCCTAGAGCGGAGCTAATAGCAGTTTGATCATTTATTATTTGACGTTTGTTTTTCCTATGATGGTTTATGTCATGTTTTACATGCCCACATGTGTGCTGGTTTTTCTTTACTTGTAGGAAAATTATCAAAAACTTGAAGAGGAGAGGTCCCACAGGCGGCGACAGACGATCAATCCAGCTCCTCCTATTCCGATAATGGGAACATGTTGGCTATAGCTGCAGATGGATTCAACAAGAAAGGAAGGGTGGTCGGGCTGGGAGGATATGCTAGCCGGCTGAAGCCTAGTAAGCGGCCCTTTACCCAGGTTGACAGTGTTTCTGCAGGTAAACTCAATGCATAGTTAATTCTTTTATGTTTTCAATCTCTATTCTATTAGATTTTATTTTAAACATTTAACTTACTGTTTTATAATAATGTATTTGCAGATGAGCTTAAAATGATGAGGGTGTCCCACTCCTAGATGCAGGAGCAATTGCATGCTGCAACAGAGCAGTTAACTCAACAAGCGAACATTATGAAGCAGCAAGTTGACATTATGAAACAAATGCAGGAACAACTCCGATTTTTAATGCAGGACAAGGAAGCCAACTGCAACAAGACGAAGGGACCGACGCGGGATGATGACCCTGATGATGTTGATGACTTTGCTAGGACTTTAGAGGCATACTAGTTGTTTGTATGTTTTACTTTGTTTAGGACTTCAGAGACATATCAGATATTTTTTGTATGTTTTATTTTGTTTAGAACTTTAGAGAGATTTTAGTTGTAGATTTGATGGTTGTTGTTGTTCGCTTTTGTTTATATGCTATAATTTTAATTTAATTGTTTATCTAGTAATTTTTTGGATTTCTGTTGCTCAATTTATGTATTTATGTTCATTTGGAATCCTTGTTGTTTACAGTAAAATCAACAAAAATTTAATACATTTTTTTATTTTTTTATTTTAATTCCAGAATTTGTGGTGGAAATTTTCAAAATTCCCTTGCAAAATTCATAGCTTGTTGCAAGGGAAAATCAAAATGTTCCCTCACAAATTTTGCAACGGAAATTTAATACAGTCCCTCGCAAATTCAGCGATGAAAATTTAACATATTCTCCCTCAAATTCTGCTACGGAAATTTGCGAGGGAAATTATACCCACGATTTCCGTCTTAATCTGCAACGGGAAAACACTATAGACAGGTCTGTTGTTTGTGAGGGAAATTTACTTTTTTGCAAGGGAACTTTTCCGTAGCAATTTGCGAGAGAATTTGCATATGACAAATTTCCCTTGCAAATCTATTTGCGAGGAGGATTTTAGCGAGGCACCGTGTACCCTTGCAAATTCCGTCGCAGACCGTTTTTGCAAGGGGATTTTGCTATTTTGCAACGAAATTTTTCCCTCGCTAATTGTGAATTTTATAATAGTAGCTGATTCACTCGGAAACTGAATCCTCAACCAATCTAATGTAATCTACTTATTGGATCGGTTCTAAATTGAGTTTAATCGGTCTTCAACTAACACCAATCACCAATTTTATAGTTGAACTAATTTTCTAAAATTTTATGTAAAACATTAGAAAATTTTCACTTTTTGAGCTCGAACCTATCACATAAAATTTGATGCTTGCAAGATTTACTAACAAAAAACTTGATTTATATTACAATGCTTCCGATATTATATTTATGGGAAAAATATTTCTGCAGTTAATGCAGATAAGTTATCTGCATTTACTTCCAAAATGACATCATTTTGCGATTGAAAAATTAAAAAATTATAATTATAAAAACTATAATAACCTGAAATAAATTAAAATTACAGAAAATCATGATTTCCATCCCAAAACGATGTCGTATTGGACTTACCGCAGATAATTTATCTGCAGTAACTGCATAAAAATCGAACCCTATATTTATTATATTACTATATAAATTAAGGGAAAAACTAATATTATGTTGTAGAAAAGATTCTTAGGTCATGTCATATAGATAACTAATTGCGGGGTCCATCATTTTTAAAAATAAAAGAAAAATAAAAAAATTGATGGCTCCACTTTTATGTTTGTGTAGGAAAATTCCTTATATCATGTAAAAGGAGAAAAATATTACCCATAAATTAAATTCTTTACTTTCTTTTGACATGAGAAACAATGATAGTCTCTACTCGCTACCCTTTGGTCTCTACAAATGGCATCACTTCTTCTTTTTCTTTTTGAGTAAATACATTTTTCGGTCCTCAGCAAATTTTACGATACATGTTTTAGTCCCTAGCAAATAAAAAGACTATTCATGGTCCCTAAGAAATTCAAAATGGATCCATTTTAGTCCTTTTGATGGACTAATGTGGGTCTTTTTTGAATTTGTGAGGGACCATGATTTCAACTAAATGGGTCAATTTTGAATTTCTTAGAGACAACAAATAGTCTTTTTATTTGCTAGGGACTAAAGCGGAAATCGTGAAATTTGTTGATGACCAAAAATGGTATTTACTCTTTTTTTTTTGTACACTAAACTGACGTCACTTTCTCCATATCTGACCGTGCTCTTGACGAGCCCATTTAATAGTTCGGCCTTTTTAGCCCTAATCCATAGCCCAATAAAAATGCGGGTCGGGTTACGGAGTAGCATGCATCAACCCATGTTACTCTTCAGTGGCAATGTCTGATTTTCTCTCTCTAGAAACCAAACACCATCAGTCGAACCTCTCTCTCTCTCTCATCCTTTGAGCTGAAATTTCAGGTGAAAAATCCCTAACTACAATTTTATTTTATTTTTGAGTTTAATTTGTTATCTGAATTGCATTTTCTGCTGATTTGGATTCAGTGTTGAAAACTTATATCTTCGATTTCCATACCCAAAAATCACTACTAATTTGGCAGCAATGTGAAATTGGCAGTATAGTTGTCGGGAATTAGGGTTTTTTTATGTATAATACTGTTGCATTTACTGTTTGTAAGAAATCTGTAACTGTGTGCTTTTTCAGAAGAGGATAATTTCTGATTTTAATTCTTGAAAATCAGAAATTTTTCATCTTATCTGTGATCTTTAAGAAATTGAATAAATGCTGAAAAAGTGGAAGTTCATTGATTATTTGATAAAGTGACACTTCAATTGTATATTGTATTGTAGATCAAAATTAAATTCAAATACCTCAGGCCTAATCTCCTATCTGATTGTCTGCAGAGCATTTAAACCCCATGCTGGAGCAGATAATGAAATTAGAGGAACCTCTTTACAACATTCAGTTTGAATAGCATTGGTTAGAGGGTTAGACAGACCACCTAGTAATAGGTACTATTTGATGTTTACTTTTCAGTTTGTGTAATTTTTATTTTTTGTTTTTTATTTTTTGTCATTTATATTGCATGAATCACCCACATTTGGTCTAAGTACATATTTGCTTATCCTTTTAGTGTGTAAAGTAATGGGGTCAAGCTGTTTTTAAATCAATAATATGCACTTGCCCAGGCTCTATTAGTGTATATTGAGTCACCTTTCCACAATTCCCTTGAATTTTAATATGGTTCTGTGTTATTTAGAATTTATAAATCACCCACATTTGGTCTAAGTGTATCTTTGCTTTTCATTTTAGTGGGAAAAGTAAAGGGGACAAGCTGTTTTTAAAAACTATACTATGCACTTGCTGGGCTCTATTAGTGTATACTGAGTCGCCTTTCCAAAAGGCCTTTGAATTCTAATATGGCTTTGTGTTGGTCTGTCATTTATATATCTTTTGATAAATGCCTTTGATTTTTGACCGGGGAAATTTTTTCCAGCATAAGATAGTTAAAAATAAAGCTAAATGATTTATGGGCCTGATGTGATGATTTGCATTGTTGACTAGCTGAATCTCTTTCTTCTACACCTCTCGAGAGTTGACAGTATAACTCCTTAGTTCTGGGAAATAGATACTATGCAAGTCCTAATGGATGCTAAATTCAGTAGAACAGAAAGCTGATGGCTTTTAATTTAGCCAGGGGAAATTAATTCAGTCAATTTTACACTCTTGATTAAATTGCTTCCTCCGAACTCGCGAGTCGTATCTGCTTGTGAAATTGTACCTGTTTTCATACGTGCAAGAAAACGAGCATTCTTGCAAATCAGCAAAGTAATTGTGCTTGTGCACCTTTATACATCTCTGGTTGCATAATGCTGGAAATTTGACTGCTGCAAAATGATAAGATGTTTAATGTAGTTTCATGAGTAAGAAGAGGAATTGAGGTCAAATTTGGTGGTCAATTTATGCAGTTTTTGAAATTATTGAAGAAAGTGATGCTTGCACCTTTTCATAAAAAGCATACTGTCTTTCATTTTAATATAAGACTCAACTGGCACCTCCTTCCCATGTATTTGATAATTTCCTTTCAAGTTTCTATTTATTCTTGGATCCCAAGCTATGCTCTACAACAAATACATATTTTAATTGACATTTAATCTTCATGCATCAACTGCAGAAGAACATACTCGTATGTTTTTGTTACATGTCAATGACTCTTTGATGGCATGTTAATATGAAGCTAAAAGAGTAAGTAAGCTAGTATGTGTGCTGCCTTTAGTACTTATATGATGGAATTAAGATCTTATTCAGACTTGAATGGAGCTTCTGTCTTTTAACCATAGTAATAGTTTTTGCTAATAATTAATTTGATTCTTTTCATTAGATTAAAAAGAAAAAAGACAAAGGAAACATGAATAAAAAAGACCATAAAAATAACATGTTTGCATTTTGTACATGAATTTCTCTCCTCTTATGTGTTGTGTTAGACAAATATAAAATTATTAATATGTCCTTCACCTAACAGCTTAAGTTTTTGGGTTAATTTTTTTTTTACATGGTATTAGAGTCTCTATGATTAAGTGATCATGAGTTTGATCCTCACCGTCTCATTAATAAATAATTGAATATTATGGAGTTTCTTAGCACAGGTAAATGGGCTTGTTCATTGTCTATCTTTCAAGTCCAATAGGCTCTTGTGTGAAGGGATGTGTTAGGAAAGACCATTGTTAGATGAAGACCATATTGATTGTTTTATATTATATTTTTCTAACATGTTTATTTTGTCCTTTCATTGTTTTGGAAATTGATTTCTATGCTTGATTTGCCATCCACTATTAGATGATTGAAGAATGACTGTTACGAAGCGGTATGTGTTGAGATTGTTCATATCATTGAAGTACATTACGGCAAATGTGGTAGATAGAAACAATGGAAGGATTGTAGCAACATCATCCACTGTAGAACATGACATGAAAAAGTCGCTCGAGTGTGGCCGGTCCTGCAATGCAAAAGCAGCTTCTGTTGTTGGGGAGGTATTGGCCATGCGGCTCAAAGTTGATGGGCTTAATGAAGGACAGGGTAAAGGTATTCATGTAAATGTAAGTAAGGAAGTTGAGAAGAAAGGATTTAAGAACCAAACCAAGGTTTGGGCTATTGTGAGTGCTCTTAAGAATAATGGAGTGAAACTCGTCCTTGATGATGAACATGATGCCAATAATCCTTGGCCTAATTCCTAAGATCTATGAAGTCTTGTGCTAAGAACATCTTTTCAGTAAATAAACAAAAAGTTACATGGAAGCATTTCTGTTAGATGCAATTATAAAATCATTAATTTAAGTATTTTTTATTCATAAGGTACATTTAATTTAGGTTTTTAAAAAGATATTATAATATGGGAAAAATGTTTCTGTAGCTACTGTAGATTAGTTATCTGCATTTATTCCCCAAAAGACGTTGTTTTGGTATTGACATCTTAAAAAATTATAAATATAAAGACTATTATAATCCTGAAATAAATTAAAATTATAAAAACACCATGATTTTTACCCAAAATGATGTCATATTGGACTATTGGGCTTACTGTAGATAACCTATCTACAATAACGGCAGAAAAATCGAATCCTTGTAATATAGATGCTTTTTAAAAAGCAAACCCTTATAATATAGATGCTTTTTAAAATGTTTGTTCAGAAACTATTATTGTTAAGTTTAAAATGTTAGATGAAAATAGGTCCCTGTATTTAAAGGATTTCAGTTAAAAAGAAAAAACTCAATTGTATTTATAAAATGGGTAAAGTGTGTGTCATTTTAATGGATGTAAAGTTGTGTCATTTTAAGATAGAGAAAGAGATAGATAAAGAAGGAGAGAGAATTGAAAATAAAAATAAAAATGTGGGTCTCACCTCTTTGTGAAAGTGAAAGAATATAAGTTATGTCATTTAAAATGATAAACACTTTTCCGTTATAAAATTCAAAGCAGGAGCAAGAAATATAAGGCGAACAACCTTTTAAAAAACTTATGATCTATCTCAATTTTTCCAGTCATCACTGACAATATGATCTATTTGAATGCTTTGCCTTTTAAAAAACTTTATATATTCTATAATCAAGAAATCTATACCATCAAAAAGATACAGATTGTAATCTTAATTTCCATCTCATTTAAGGATAATCGTTAAAAGGCCACTATCCTATATGCCTTTAAATATATAGGAAATAAGCTTCACGTGTTCAGTATGCCAACAACTTTATTTAATAAAGAATACTATTATTAAAAAAATAAAATAATGATCAATTAAACACTTCTGTACCTCAAAAGCGAACCCTATATTTATATATCAAAAAGTCATCAAACAATGTACAGAAAAATCTAGTCATGGAGATTGAGAATGAAGATTAAAAACTTCTAAGAAAAAAAGTCCATGAAAATAGTATAAATGTGCTAATAAGAACACTGGCCTTTTATTTTATTTTTTCCCCCTCAAACTGAACATAACGTTAGCTCCCGTGTTGGGGTGCTGAAAAAGAAAAAGCAAGTAAATACGGCTTTTTGATTTGTAACCTTAATTTAATAATTAATTACTAATTCATTTTTTAACCAAAATATATCACTTATCTATTCCTGTTTATGTAAAATATGCCGGTAGGAAGGGGATATTCCGGTATAATTTGAAAATTTCACCCTACCGCATAGTCAAGGAAATACACGGCTATTATTCATAATCTAAAAAAAAAATGCTTGAATTATTTACCCAGATAAAGAGGGGATACTCGGGTATTGTTCATAATCTGAAAAAATACTTTAATTATTTACCTGGGTACGGATGGGGATATCCGGGTAATCTGGAAAACACTAAGGGGGCATTTGGTTGAAGATAAATTTTAAGAATATTAGGGAAATATAATTACTAGGGATCCATATGTAAAGTTGAATAGATGAAGAAGTTAAAAAAAAAAGTAGTTTGGTTTGATAAAATTTTATCAGGAAAATATATGACAAAAAGTGTGTCAACAGTGCTTTACGCGGGTTTTGTCAAAAAACCACCATCAAATCCGGTTTCTAAACACTGCAAATTCCTATCTTTTTCAAAAAATCATGCATTTCACATGGATGGATTTTGGTCAAGAGCTGTTGAAACAAACATTGATTTTCTAAAAACCATACTTCATTTGCCTAAAAAAATATTAAAAAGAATGTAACCAAGCGCCCCAGAGGACATTTGGTACAAAGTATTTTTTAAAATTCCCGAAAAATTAAATATTTTTAAATTTTTTATTTTTGAATATTATCGTAAAGTGAATATTTTCATTTTATTTCTGAAAATCGTGATTATCGGAAAAATAAAAATAAAAATCTCGTCTAGCAGATAAACCACCCCTAAAAAAAAGATTTCCTTCTTTCTAACTAGTGGCTGAGAGTAAGCACCTAAAAAGCCTTCATTCAATAGATTTCACCGGTTCTCCGTGATATGCATTCGTGGTTTCTGTTGATTCTCCACTGAAAAAGACTTAAACTCTGATGAATCTGATTTGTGCTTTCCCTTCATACGCCCTCCTATTCTAGTATTCTGTCTTGAACACCTTCTGTGGTAATTTTTCTTTTTTCTTTTTGTATTTTTTTTTTTTTTTTTTGTCGTTGTTCACCCGATTCTTTCCTTTTGAAAATGAACTTTCTTAACCAAGATAATAAAATTTGTTTTGGATGCAAGACTTATCAGTTTTTTTTTTTTTTTTTTTTATCTTTTTAACTCACGGGCTTCCTTCAATTTTTTTTTTCTGTTCATCCATTTGTTTCTTTCTCATCCCTGTGCTTGAAAATATTCGCTGCCTATTTGTGAAGTTGGCTGAACCTGTAAAACTACAAAAATGAACAGGCTGGTACCGATTGCTTCCATATATTTTTCTTTTTTTTGCTCTGTTTCATCGACCATTTTGTCTATGCTATATATATCGAGGGTTTTAGAAGAATTATGTTATAGGAAAAATGATTGTGTTATTTTATAGAAATTTATTTTGTGTGCCAGAATTTTTTTTTTTTGCCCGATAACATGTTGTGTGTATAAGAAATTTTTTATGGTCATATTAAATGATAGATGATAAATTCATATATTGGACTCACTTTTTTCTCTATTTTGAGTGATTGAATCACTTTTTTTTTTGCTGTTGAATATATGAATGTCTCATGCTCTGTTCTTCAAGATTTAATTTAATTTTTTTTGTATGAAAAAGCATGACATTTCGATTTGGCTGAAGTTATCCCTGCCATATATACTGCTGTACCCGGTTATCCCGGGTAAATAACTGCATATTCGAGTATCCCTTTATTTATTTGGGTAAATATTCAACATACGCAGGAATAAATTTATTTCGCGAAATATATCCGGACATGAAGGGGATACTTTGGTATCTTAATAGTCAACGGTCAAACAGAGATAGATAAATTCATATTATATTTGTTGAAAAAGTTAAATTTTTGAAATAATTTATAAATAAAGTGATAATTTTATACTAGTGAAATGTTACTATAATCAAAAAGCCAGTAAATAAGCTTCTAACTTAATTATTGAAAAACATGCCAATTCTGACAACCAACCAACGAACCAAATAATGTAACTTTCACATTATATAATATATATGTGGCACAACTGTGAACCGCAACTTTATGTACATTCAAGAATGAATAAAATATAAAACAAAGAGGACTCTCTTTTTTACATTTTTTTTTTTTCTTCCAATGAAGTCTCACTTGTACAGAAGTACCTTCAAATAATTTTGTCTGTTTATTTTTTGTTGGTAAACCAAATAAATTATCTTACACCTCAATTTTTCTCTTCCAACTCAAAAACTTTAGACTAATATCAACCAATCTCTTTAAGCAAGCCATCACCAAATTTAGTCCAAAACTGGAGAAAAAAGAGAGCTTATCCTGTTTCTTGGTGGTTGGAAGAAGAAGTGCAAAGGAAAATTCTTGAAGAGACCACAAAAAAAAAAATGGTTGAGTCAAGAAAGTGGGTGATCCTCCTAGCATCAATATGGATACAAGCATTCACTGGGACAAACTTTGATTTCTCATCATACTCAACTGATCTGAAATCTGTTCTTGATATAACACAGCTTCAGCTGAATTATCTATCAGTGGCATCAGACATGGGAAAAGCATTTGGATGGTGTTCTGGGGTTTCACTCATGTATTTCCCTTTGTGGGTGGTTATGTTCATGGCTGCTTTCTTGGGACTTGTTGGTTATGGCCTTCAATGGCTTGTCATTATGAGACTCATCACCTTGCCTTATTTTGTGGTTAGTTTTCATCATTATTCCTTATTCCTCTTAATTTCTCATTATATGTTTATTATTTCTCTTTGTCACTGCTTAATTCTTTGGATTTTTCATGCATTCTATTTTGTTTCTTTGTTTTTCTTAGCTTTTGGTGAAGTGGAATTTGCTAGAAAATCAATAAACTTTTTTGGAGCAATAGGATAATTTATAATATTCTACTTTTATCTCTTGTTTGGTATAGAATATGATTAGTTTATCTTGTTATCTCATTTTATCATATCCAATATATGATTTCTTATCCTATGAAGGGAGCTGGGTTAGGATTCAACAGGATAGGATACCAATATTGGATATTCAATATATCCCCACGCTACCTAATATATTTGTATTTATTACATTATATTTTGTTTTTTCTTTCTCCTTTCTCCTTCTATGTAATCTTATCAGATTGCTAATCAGGTGCTCATCAAACATAGGACATGACATAGGCTTATCAGCCTCATATCATATCCTACCCTTATCAGCCTCATATCATATCATACCCTTATCCTATCATGTCCAACAAATGAGCCCTAAGAGAATTTGGGAATGCAATTAAACAATGTCTTATTTAGGAAAGAACTTTGTTTGAAACACCAAATGGTGGTAGCTCAGTTGGTGCATGGGAGCTAAGCAGGTGGGGTGAGAGTATGTGTTCGAATCTCCTCAGTACCACCTTTGGGAAGGATTTAAAGCTTTAATCTTGGACCCGTCCCGAATCGGATTAGTTGCGAAGCAATGAACCGATTGGAATATTTCAAAAAAAAAAAAGAACTTTGTTTGAAACACAGAAATCATTTTTTCTTATCTTAGGAAAAGAATTATCTCGTGTAGTAAAAATAAAATTATAAATAAAACCCAAGAATAAGAAGAGAAAATAAAAATAGACGTGGGATCCACCTCTATTTTGTGTATGCCAAAACTTTGTTTCTTTTATATAAAATGATAGAAATATAACCCTTGTATATAGTATACTAAAAGGTTTTTTTTTTTGGATATTAACTAAAAGGTTTTGATTACTCAATTTGGTCTCATGCTGCTTGTTAAATTTTCCAAAAAAAAAACCTAGGAAAGAAAAATTCTACGTACAAGTTTATGGTATCTAAATGGCAAAAGAATCAACCATATTGAAAAAAAAAAACAAAAAAAACAAAAACAAAACAAAACACTCTTAAGAATATCCATCCACTTTCCTCGTTTTCTGGAAAAAAATAAAAGGTAGTTGTGAAAGGAAATGAGTGAAGATCTTAGAGCCACACGACAACATTTCTAACCGCATATGTCAAAATCAGTGCCTTAGACATTAGTTTAATGTTTTGAATTAAGGTGTCTATGATTTGAGTTGCTGGAAAAAAAGTTATCACATCCCTGTCCAAATTAGATATCTCTTTGTCTCTGTTTGATTGTGTTAACTTATATTTACTAGAACAAATGAGTTATTTATTTGAATTATTTATTTAATATCATTTATTCAGGTAAATATCGGTCAAATATTGATAAAATAGATATAGATTGATATATAATTTGATGATAAGATAAATTGATATATAAATTAAGCATATGGCAAAGTGGTAATTTTCTTTTAAAATAGGATCAAAATAATCGATCAACTACATAATTTGAATGGTAGTTAAAAGAATGCGAATTATTTTACACCAATTTAAGTTACATTTTTTATTTTGTCCGTTGATCTCACTTATATCCAAAGGCTCAAATTTTTTAGTAATGTGAGTCATTAGATGCAAGTGGATGAATGGTTAAGATTGAGTGTAAGACTTTTAACTCTTATACCGGTATAAGAATATCCTACCCCGTAAAAAAAAAATTGTATGTCTCAAAATCATAAATATTATAAAGTTTGTCGCTTGTGGGTGTCTGAGTCTAACTCGACATCTAGGAGATTCAAATCTTTGAATTTTGGTCAATTTGCCATTGGCTAAGAAAAGCATAGGATGGGTCAGTGAACAGAGAGTCATACTCATAGATGGATACATCTCTTTCATCTTTAATGTTCAGATTATAGAATTTTTTATTGAGAAGAAATATTTGAATAATTTATATAATAAGTAGAAAATATTTCTATCTTAGCGTTGTATAACGATAATTAAAAAATAGGAAATGAAAAAAAAATAGAAAAAAAAAATAGATAATTAATTAGGTAGTTACGTTAAATATATGATAAATATTTTATCTGCATTAATTACGCAAAAAAAAAATTACTGAATTTTATAATATATTCCATATACCTTTACAGATTTCTAAATTATGTTACTAATATATATTTGTATATGAGAGAGAGAGACATAGTTGTTTGATAATTGAAATAAAATAAAGTTCTTGGCACAACTAGTCTAACATTTCGCCCATTTAGCAGTGACTTGGGTTAGATTCTCAGCTTTCGCTTTTGCTAGGAAATATATTACTTCAATTTAAATTCTCAATAAGATTGGTAGTCGTCCCTAATCTTGCATGGAGTATTCCTCCCCTAATATAGAAAAGTAAATTTATAGGTTATTATGTTATTTAAGATAAACCCACACCCTTATCTTCTAGCCCTAATTTCAGTACAATAATGTACAACATAAATGATATTATAATAATTTTTATATTATTATATCAATATTAGAAAACGGATATTATAAAAAATATTATATTATTCATTGATTCATCAATTATTCGACTAGTCCGATTCGAGACAGATAGCACCATATAGGAGATAAAGTTCTTCCTATCAAATTTTAACACATTTATGTTTCCAAGAATTCGAACTCAAGCTCACTACTTAAGTTGGAATATAAGATTCAAAATTTCCAGGGAATCAACTGCTAATTGCTAAATTTAATACAAATTGACTACTTTAGCAGCTAACTTAGGATATGCTTGTTCTTATCCCTTTGAGTCATTTTGATATGAAATCTAGAAAAAAGAAATGCTATCCATTCCTCATTAATTGCTAGCAATACTTGTTGTCGAATATATTTATTACAAAACAGCAATGTCTTTATCACGTAAACTTCTTCTTTCTCCTATTTTCTTGTTTCCATTAATTAAACATATATATAACTTCATCATTATTGCATTTGTTGAACTAACCAGTAATTATAGGATTTAGATGATTCATTTTTTTCTTATTAAATTCCCAAATGTTAGAATAAAGCCAAAATACAAGCCCAAAAAGAATAAAGAAAAATTCCAAAATATAAATGATGTCTCTAGATAGTATAGTTTAATCTATGTGTTGATAAATCTTCTTGCTGCTGATCTTTTGGATCCGGGTCTGAATAAGGTGGCTGCTAGGAGAAATACAGGATGATGCTTGTTCCTGGCTTTCTGCTAGTGTTTGATGTTTTGTTTTCTGCTGTTTCTTGTTCTGTTTTTTTCCTTCCTTCTTGTTTGCTTTTCTTTTTTTTTTGTGGGGGCATTGCCCCTTGCTGTAACCAAAAAAAAAAAAAAATCTATGTGTTGATATAGATAACGGAGTCCATTAAACAAAACCAATAAGTAAATAAATAAAAGTGTTTTTGTTTTGTCCTTTAACATGAGACAACAAAGTTTCCTACACACAACATTTTGTGGGGCCCACACTTTTTAAAACAAAAAAAAAATAAAAAAAATTAAGGCACGCAAAATGAATCTCTATAACATTACACAATCACTTTTCCTATAACATAACTCTTATAAAACCCTAAATAAAACTTATAAATTTACTGCTTTATTAGGTGGCTTTCAGTTAGAGATATTTTGATCTGATTAATTGTTTAAATTTAGTTTTGACTTAATGATGCTCCAACTATGATAAGTATTTCCAAATAAATTATATTAACATAAAACTAAACATAAAAAGGTACTAATTTAAGTTAAAAATATATATAATTTATCCTTAATTTTTAAAAACAATTTAAAGCCTTTAAAGTATTATAATATCTGGCTAGGCAAGACCAACCCGAAAAGTGCCACAAACTTAATCCAATTAACTTCGGATCAGGCTATGTTATAAGGTCGAGTTGGGTCTTAGAACACCCTTATTTTTCAATAATCATTATGCAATAAAAAAAGTATTAAACTAAAATAAAGATTGAGCTAATTAAATTAAGTTTATTTATCAAAATTGCCCTCTTTGTTCAACTAACTAAAATGTTGGTATGGTGGGGGAGTTGTTCTGATAGCACCAAATTGTTTAGAATTACTAGCTTACCAGCTTTGGACAGTTTCCCAAGTTAGTTTGTTTTCTTAGGCACAAATTATGCATTGGGGGTTATCTGTACTTCAAAGCATTCTTTTTGAAAATTCTTTACCATTCTGGTAGTTCACCTACCCTTCCCCATCATGTACAAGTGTGAAGATTAGAGTGGAGGTCAAGAGGGAAAAGGAATTTAGGAGGGGGGTGGGAATACATGAAATTTTGGGATTATTATTATTATTTTTTTTTTGATAATATAAGTTATTTGTAAAATGCCTTTTTTCTTCTCTTTTTTTAATCTCAAATGGATTATAAAGAATGATTTTATCTCCAATAACAAGCCAACTTTCTCATATCTGTTTCACCCCTAGTTATAATACATTCATTTTAGTTTCTGTTAGAGAATATAATATAAATAATTAAAATCACATAATACCTTAAAGTTTTGGGTTGAAGTGGTTCTTAATATGGTATCAGAGCTCCTGTGATTATGAGGTCACGAGTTCAATCCTCACCGCCCCCCACTTTCAAGTGGAATCAAGAAAAGCACAAGGCAGACCAAAAAAAATAGGCTTGTGCAGCATAAGGCAGACCAATAATGGGCTCGTGTTATATCCACGTTTCAAGCCCAAAGGGCTCTTGCGTGAGGAAGTGTGTTAGATAATATAATATAAATCATTAAAAAGACCCTCACCCAATACCTTAAGGTTTTGGGTTGAAGTGTTTCTTGACGGTTTCTCATATGTGTTCAACCATGATTCTATGAGGAGGTGCTACCGTCACCACTAAAGTTACTAGTTTCACTAGGACTAAACTTTTTGTGATTAAACTTATTGGGACTTGGTAATAATTTTCAGGGAAATATAAATATAAGTATTATATTGTAGAAATAGCCTTTTTGTCCCGCAACCATTTTTTAATTATGTACTAAGAGTAATATATAATTAGAATATTAAAATTGCTCACGTGGAAGAGAAAGAAAAAATAACTTTAATATTATAACTATGTACTACCGTTACTACATAGTTAAAAACGGTTGCAAATCTGCGGTGCCACAGAAAATCGGACGGACCCTTTTTTTTATCATGTAAATAGCACAAACTTATTTACAAATATTTGTGGAAACATTCCAAATTGAAGGCTATTAACAAAACAATATTGGTGCACATTGAACAGGTCTTTTTTCTATGCTTGATTGCTGGTTGTAGCATCTGTTGGTTCAACACCATCTGCTATGTCTTATGTGTGAAACATTTTGCAGCAAACCGTTCACTTGCATTATCATTAAGTATTAGTTTCAATGGTGTAAGTGCAGCTTTATACACTCTCCTTGCCAATGCAATAAACTCAAGTGATGACACTCTTTATCTCTTACTCAATGCCATTGTTCCTGTACTCATTTCTTTACTAGTACTCTTCCCAATTCTCCACCAACCACAGCCTCAGACACATTCTGTTGATACCCTTCAAAGGGATTCCTTGGTTTTTCTCTGCCTCAACATTCTTGCCCTTGTTACAGGCCTCTACCTCCTCTTCCTATATTCCTTATCCTCTAACAGCGCCACCATGGCTCGTGTTATCCTTGCAGGTGCCGTTTTCCTCCTTGTACTACTCTTGTTCTTGCCTGGCATTGTGTATTCTAGAGAATGGTCTTGCTTAACTTTCCCAACAAGCTTTTCCCTATTCAATTCAAGGTTCAATGTTACTGACCCAGAGGACCATGATCATGATCTTCACAAAGAACTCATTGGTGATGAGGACAATGCAAGGAATGGCAATGCTCAAAGTATAAGAGAAAATAAGTGTTGTTTTGTGAATGTGTTGGAGAGAGAGCAGATTACAATGCTAGGGGAAGAACATTCAATAAGGTTGCTAATGCGTAGATGGGACTTTTGGTTATACTACATAGCATATTTCTGTGGAGGAACAATTGGTTTGGTTTACAGCAACAACCTGGGACAAATTTCACAATCACTTGGACACAATTCTCAGACTAGTTCTCTTGTCACACTTTACTCCACATTTTCCTTCTTTGGTCGCCTTCTAGCAGCTGCACCTGACTTCTTGAGCGGGTATGTGTTAAAGATCTTTGTAGGTATAGTGATATATTTATACACATACTAGTGCTACAAAGCTAGCTAGAAAAAAACTTTGCCAGAATTTTGAGAGAATTTAATAAGATTTAAGGGTCATTTTCATTGTTGGATAAGATAATGTGGTAGGGACTACTCATCCATCCAAGAGTTAGTATGTAACTCATTCTGTCAAAAATTCTAGCAAAAGAAATCTTGTATATTTAGTATTTTTTCCACTTATACAATAATTAATCTATATGGTGAGTCTTGGAGCAACAATAAGGTTGCTCCGTGTAAGCGGAAAAGATTACGGGTTCGAGTCTGTGAAACAGTCTCTTTGCAAAATTATAAAGGTAAGACTGCATACAATCGACCCTCACCTGTACCCTCGCAAATCGGGGAATCTTGTGCACATTTGCCCTTATACAATAATTAATCCACTCATCCATTCAAGAGTCAATAAGCATGTCACTACCAAATGGTGGTAGCTCAGTTGGCGCATAGGAGCTAAGCAGGTGGGAGTGAGAGCATGTGTTCGATCCTCCCCAGTACTACCTTTGGGAGGGGTTTAAAGCCTTAATTCTGAACCTGCCCCGAATCGGACTAGTCGCGAAGCGATGAACTGATTGGAATATTTCCAAAAAAAAAAAGCATGTCACTCATTCTTATACAAAAAAAACTAGCAAAAAATTTCCAGATATTTAGTACAATAATTAATCCAATCACACATTCAAGATTCAATAAGCATGTCACTTGTTCTGACAAAATTTACATTACATGATAAGTAATCTACTAATGTTGTATGACAATGCAGAAAGATACACTTTGCAAGAACTGGATGGTTTGCAGCAGCCCTGGTTCCAACACCAATTGCATTCATTTTGTTGGCCATATCTGGCAGTGAAACAGCATTGCACATAGGAACCAGCTTGATTGGGCTAAGTTCTGGCTTTGTGTTTTCTGCAGCAGTATCTATTACATTAGAGCTATTTGGCCCAAACAGTGTTGGTGTGAACCACAATATCCTCATCACCAACATTCCTTTAGGCTCATGTCTTTATGGCCTTCTTGCTGCATTGATTTATGATTCCAATGCAACAGTGAACCCAAAAAAGCACACAACAACAACATGGCTGCGTGAAATGTCCATGTGCATGGGGAGGCAGTGCTACTTTGAGACATTTATATGGTGGGGTTGCATTTCAGTGATAGGATTGGTTTCAAGCTTCTTGCTTTTCATGAGGACTAGAAAGGCTTATGACAATTTTGAAAATATTGAAATTAGGAATAGAACGTAGAAGGGAATGGATCCTCTCACGTGACATGTGCGAGAGGATATCAAATGTCCAAATATAAATTAATAATTATTACTTTTTACTCTTTATTTTAATACATTCTCTGGTCATGGTTAATTTGTATTAAATGTAAAATCTTCTCATATGATCTTATGTTATATGAGAGATCCATTCTCTAACGTATACAAAGAATAATGTACCATGCTCAATGTAATAGGATCAATCACAAATACCAAAAATAGGATATGATATTTATTTCTACTCTTAGTGTCACAAATTCTTTGAGCATATATAGAACATTTGATTTTTTATTTTTTTTATTTTTTTGCAAACCCTCAATCAACCATTCTCGAGCACTCAGAGAATTAGCAAGAGGCAGCCTTAATGCCTCTGATATAAGAAAAATTGTCGCAAATTTAGTGACTTCGAATGGATGTTGGGACATGGATTACCTCAATTCAAAGCTCCCAATTAAGGTAAAATAGACCATCCTTTGTTTCCTTCAACATGAATACCTTTCGGAAGCTAGTGTGCCCCAGAAGCTCTTGACTAATGATCGTTGTGCGCTCTGGATCACAATCCCATATGTCTAACTTGCAAGTCAGATGTGGAAAGCATTCTGCATGCACGTTAATCCTAACAAATATTAGATTTGGACATATCAGTACACGTATCGATATTAAATAATATTTTAATTTATGTAGTGTATATTAAATTTAATATTCAATAATTTAACAAAAAAATGAAGTTAAACTTATAATACTTATCAATTTTGCAAAAAAAATAAAATAAGATATCACAAATATTTATATTAAATTCAATAAAATGATAATTGTAATCCAACAAATATAATAGTTGGAATTAGAAATGTAATAAAACGCAACCTTTGAACCCTTTTTTTTTTTTGAGTCTTTCCAAGTTCCAACACATGTTGGAGTGTCGAAGAGTGTTGGACACAATAAGGCAGATTTTTTGAAGTGTCGGTGCATCATAGCTCTGGACAACTTTAGTGCCTCGTGAGGTAATTAGTAGCTTTTCCCCGCCTAATTTGGAGTATTGGTTGGTGTCCAAAATCCTCAGTGATCTCCCAACCCAATCGAATATCCCTAGGTCCACATGATATCTTGTTGGAAGCTATGTCACTGGAAAAACATGGCTATGCATAGTAATTCAGATAACATAGTGATTGGGACCTAATATACCTAAGGTAGAGGCCCAAATGTAACAAGGCCCAACTCACTCTTGCGACATAACCAAGGGCAATCCATCTCATGCGGCATAGTCACAAAGGCAATCCATTTCGCCATAAGAGGCATGGATCTCGCTCATGTCTTGACCACCAAGCTAACGTAACTTAAATTGGAAGGAATCATCATTGCCGAAATCAGCAGCTCAGGTAAGTTGGCCATAAACAGGGACCAGTAAAAGGATAGTAGCTCATGCTTGCCGCCATACTTGTAGAATTTACTATGAATATAAGCTTGCCCACCAAGGAATAGCCGGAGAGAGGCCACTTTGTCCACTAATCAACATGGACATTGCCTTTTGAAGGATAGTGATAAACATGACGCTCAAGCACTATAAATACAGAGGCTATTGGCCTATGTATGGATATCTTTCTTTGAATACTTGAACCTCCTTGGATATTAAATTGATTTGAGCGTCAGAGTGCCTTTGCAGGTATCCCCGGTCGGTCTCATACAAATTAGAGAAGCACAAACACATCCCAACCAACTCGCATCATACAACCTCATCTCGATAAGCTTCCAAGCATCTCAACAACATCTCATCAATCTTTCCTTCTCTTCATCAACATCCTCTATCTTCAACAGTGCGTGATTAGGCCCAACCCAATTGGTGTTGGACTGATCACATAGATAATCAGAGAGTGAACATAATGAATTCTCTAGCCCAGGAAATTCATATTACATCCTCATCCACAAACCAACATGTTACAAAGCAATTAACTATGGAAGAAAACTTTGCTCGAAAACATCCAGAGGAAAGCTAGCTAAAGGTTAATACTTATGGGATAGCTCATGGCAACCCTGGTCTAACGGCTTATAGGGGTGTGCTTCGAGATAAGGTAGGACTTTGGAAATGAGGGTTTGCGTATAGAGTTGGCAAGTGCACAACCTTCACAACGAAGCTTTGGGGTGTTTTGCATGGCTTGGAACTTAGGTTATCGTCAAGTTGTATTGGAAATTGATTCCTTTAATGTGATCACTTTGCTCACCAAATTTGGTGATACAACTCACAAGAGTCATGACCATTTGTCTCGAATACAAGCAATGTTGGTTAGAAATTGGAGAGTTCGGTTGCAGCACATGTATAGAGAAGGAGATGTTTGTGCGGATTGGATGATTAATCTTTTCTTTGACCAAAAAGACAAGAAGACTCATTTTTCTATGAGCGTCCCCTCCAAGATATGCCTTTTATATTTGGTAGATTTTGCTGCTATTAGCTGATCTTGTTGTTTGTTAGTTCTTGGTTAGATTTCAGCTTTTCATTTTGTTTTTCTCTTGTTTGGTGCTTTGTCCTATACTCTGCCAAAGAATTAAAATTAAAAAAATTTAATTTATGCCTTCGAGCTTTAGATCGTGTGCACTTTGATGTAAAATTTTCAAAAACATCAACAAAATTTCTAAACTTTCTTACATGTTCATTTTTCTCTTTTGATTTTGTTTTTTTTTTTTGGCAAACTCTAATGGAAATTATCATGTTAAAATTAGATTTTTGAAGTTTCATAATCAAAGTGCACAAAACCCTAATTCGGAGGGGATAAATTCAAATTTTTTCATAAAAAAATTGGTAAAAAATGGTTGGTTTAAGCATGTCAATTACTACTTGAGTGAAAATCAAACAAAATTACCAAAAACAGAAAGTTATTAAATATCATATTACATGTTTTCAAAGTTTAGAGATTGTATACCTAAAATTATGGCTACCATAGCTAGTAACAACTTATCTTAAATTCTAACTACAAATCATGTCTTACCTTAAGGACCTGTTTGGTGAACAAGATATCATAAGGACTTATAAGATAAGAGAGATGGAAAAAAGTATGATAAGATATAGGCTTGATAAGCTCTTCAATGGATAGGACAAAATAATGGATTATGATAAAAGAACTAGATAAAAATAGGAAATTATAAGGTTCTAATAAAGTCATATTATATCTCGGATTTGATATGCACATGTTTTCCAATATTGTACTTAAAGGGAACTAATCAGTTAGACAGTGTCAAGATACGATATAAAGAGACAAAAATATTTATTATATCATAATTTTATAGACATTTTTTAAAATTGATTTTTAAACTTCTTTTTTTCCTTTTGACTTATTTATATATTATTTCCTATTTTAAATTTTTTTCAAAAAATATAAAAGGCATAATTTTAAATAAATAAAAAATTCCCAAAAAAAAAATATATATCTTTACCAAATAAACATTTAAAACAAGTTTTAAACTTATTGTCAATTTTTATGTATGTAATAATATTTGGATAAAGTTAGAGATTTGTTGTTTGGGGAAAGTTAATGAAATCTTTCTTGGAATTAATTTTTACATTAATTATTTTTATGAATAAAAAGTTTGATTTGTAAAGATGTGTCATTTCGTCGTCGAACGAATATGTTGCTTCATCCTTGAAAGGGTATCTTTTCAATCGTGACCCTACATTTTTTTTAAATAAATATAGAATCACAAGTTTTACACAAGTTTTTCTCTATTAATTTTTGGTAAGTTTTTTGCTTTTGCATTAACTCTAGTGCGATTAGTTAGACATAGGTTGAGTTCGATGAGACTATTCAATGTGAAAGTGCCGCCACAAGAATAGAGGTAATTCGTTCTATTCTAGGAGACATTTGTCATGAATCTTGGACACCATAGAGAGGGCAAAATTGTCTTAAGATTGTTATCCGTATGATGTTAAAATTCATTGAGAGGATAATACGTTTAAGAGTGTTTTTTCCAATTGCATTTGCATTTCTACTCTAGTGTGATTGGTTAGGCATAGTTTGAGTTTGATGAGTTATTCAATGTGGAAGTGCCACCATAAAAATACAAGTAATATGTTATATCCTGTAAGACAATTGTCCATGAATTTTAGGCATCATAGAGAGGATAACATTGTCTTAAGGACACATTGTCTAATACTGAGCTCGAATTTTCCCTTGATGCATTCATATATTTTTGTACGGTACATGTAAGAACCGGCACCGTTAATTAAGAAATTAATTAAATGTGAGAATTAGAAAATAACTCCATAATTGACACTAATAATGATTATGAGGCTTTAATAATTATAATAAGTGAATAATAATGCTGAAAGTCGCTTTTTTGAAAAAAAGTGCAGATACCGGTTATGCTACTCGGAATAAATGCGTACCGATGAAGTATCCCGGAAAATTATAGTAAGTGTATGGATATTCCTAAAATAATATGTATGACTGGTAAAACAAGTCTCAGGTCAAAACAATAAGAACTGGTGCCAGAACTGATACTGGCTATGGAAAAGCGCATATCGGAAAGGTGATGCGAAAAATAAAATAAATCTTAGAAAAATGAGTAGGTTCAGAATTTCAAGTTTGAGATTAAAATGATAAGCGTAGCTATTAGTGCTGATACTGTGTGTTTATTTTAAGTGAGCCTATTTAAGCCTAAGGGCACAAAACCCTAAGCCATAATTTGGCTTCCTACGTGACCTTGTTGACCTTCAGCTGCTGCCTCCCCTTTGTTACCCATCTCTCCCTTTATTCTTCATCAAAGACTCCACCTTTACCTTGATTCTTCTTCTTTGAAGTTATAAACACTGGTTTCTGAGCTTTGTGAGGGCGTTGGTGAAGCATTTCTGGGTTTGTGAGAGCTGTTAGTGAGACTTGAGAGGGCTGTATTCTGACTTTGGTTGAGTGGAACCATTATCATGGTAGTTTTGGCTTCAAGAAACCATTTCTTTTGGGAAAGGGCAAAGCTTGGAGTGCATTTTCGTTTCTTGGTAAAGTCAGAACTTTGGTGTGTGGTTGGAGACCTCTTTTCTGCCCCATTTATTGAGTTTTGGACATTGGAGGTGAGCCATGATCATCTCTTTGTGTTTTTGACGTTTTTAGCTTGATTAATCCATTAAAAATCATCACTTGAACCATTGGATAAGAGGAACGTGTTTCTGGGTTCTTAACTTAGTAATAAACTTCTGTTTAGGGAGTCACTGGACTCCTAATCGCATTTGGATGCTTAAAATTGGATTTATGCAGAAGACATTTTGAATTTCCGCGTTCTAGTGAAGAAGTATTCGAATATTTTTCGTGTAGTATTCGAATACTTGTTCACTGGTAGTCGAATACTCCTTGCTGGAGTATTGGAATACTTTTCTGGGAAGAAAAATATTCGGATACCTTTGAAGAAGTATTCGAATACTGGAGAGTATTCGAATACATTGAGTTTTGGTATTCGGATACTTGGAGTGTTGGTATTCAAATACCTTGTGGTATTCGAATACTTTAGTGAAAGTAATTGAATATTTTCTGGAGAGCTGTAGTATTCGAATACTACTCGTGGAGTATTCGAATACATCCTTCAGAAACAGCATGAAATGACTTAAAATTAGGGGTGGCAATTTATGACACGACCCGTCAACCCAACCCGGACCCGACACGAAATTTTCGTGTTAGGGTCAACCCATTTAATAAATGGGTCGTGTTCGGGTCGAAGAAAATTAACACGAAAAAATTCGTGTCGGGTTACGGGTCAACCTGTGAACCCGCCGACCTGCAAATTTATAAGGTTATTATGGTCATCTTATGTCATGCTATAAAAAATAAATTTTAGGGTTTCTCTTTTTTCACTCTCCGCGTTGCAACACATAGCTTCTTTTCTCTCTCACACCCCCCCAAAAAAACACTCTCCGCTATCTTTCTCTGCTGCCGATCTGTGTCTGTAAACCGTCTTCCACCTCAACCACCGCAACTGAACTCTCTCTGCTGCAGATCTCTGTCTGCAAACCGTCTTCCACCTCAACCACAGGTACGAATAAATCTCTTTGCTTCATTTTTCTTCCATCTAGAAACGAAACCCACCGTGTGTAATACGACACCCACAGCATATATAAGTATACAATATAGACACAAAGCCACCAATTTTATATATATGCTTTATTGAATACGAAACCCACCATGTGCATATATGATATAGACACAAAGCCACATTTTTTTACACAGGTTCCACCGGTTTCATTTTTTATTTTTATTTTAAAATAAAAATAAAATAACACATCACACAGTATACGCAATAACCACCAAGTATGGAGAGCAAGATGATAAATTCATTTTTTTATATTATGTATGTCACTACTAATTCATTTTTTAAAAAAATAAATAAATTTGAAACTGATTTTGATTATAATATGTATGTCATTGCCATTTCATTTTTTTTGTAGAGCATTCAGCAGTTGCTTTGGAGGAGTTGACAGAAGATATCATGAATAGATGAGTCAACATTCAATAGCTGATCACTCAAAATAGTTACTCAGTTGGTCAATAACTTTTATATTTCAACTAGTTCCATGATTGTGGATTTGTGATCTTAATGTGTATTTTGGTGGAAGAAGTTGCTGTAAGAATGAGAGTGTTGCATTTAATTATGTTTTAATATTAGATTGATGAAGTTAAATGTAATTTATTTTGATTTGAATTAGATCAAATAGGTTTAATATTATTTGAGTTAATATCATTTTGGGTTTACGCGGGTCGTGTTGGGTCATGTCGTGTCATGAAAAAATAGGTTGTGCTTAAATTCGGGTTGTATCGTGTCAACCCGTTTAACTAGCAGGTCGTGTTCGGGTTGAGTTTTATAACACGAATTGTTAATCGTGTCGTGTTCGGGTTGAGCTTATTCGTGCTCGTGTCAGATCCAGGTTGACCCGAACCCGACCCATGAACACGAATTGCCACCCCTACTTAAAATGAGATGGAAAGTCTTAATCACTTAATGTAAGCTTGTGTAGTGGTTATTAATGATGAATTACTGTATAAACAGATTGTGATTGAGATGTATTGTGGACTTTGAGCTTGTGTGGACTCTTGGCTTGGATAGTTAGCTTGCAAGGTAAGCTTTCGTGTCCTCGATTTTGCTATTTTTGGTTCCACCATGTCCCATGGGGGAATGGTTTATATGCATGATGTTGTTTTCATGTATTGCTTTATGAAATGCTATTGAGCTGTTATATGCGAGTGCCTTTATGATATACGTGTGGTGTTTCACCTATATGGTAAGCCTGAGTATGTTATGCATACAAGATGGTGAGGTTGTGGGTGAGGTGCAAGCGATGTTCCTTGTACTAATTATAGGTAATAGACGTATTCCTGCATTTCTCTAGCCAGTAGAATAGTGATAACACATATGGCATGAATATCTGTTGCACTGCATAGTTTTGGAACTTATACTGTTAAATGATTTTGAACTTATATTACACATGTAAGTGAGCTTGGGTGGAAGATCCTTGAGGACCCCTTGTCTTACAGAGATCTCTGTTTAGGGATCTCACCCCACGTTTGGGGCGCTTATTTCAGGTTCAGGTAACCCAGGGGTTGAGACCTCTAGTGGCAGGAGGCCAGAGCTTAGTTGATACATGTTTACGTTGATTATGCTGATTTGCTGTTATGCTTGGATGCTGGATCTTGTTTACTGCTTTATGCTTTTAGCTTCATTTTATGGATTACCTTGTTGAGACTGCTGTTGGTTATGTTGCTCTATTTGGTGAGCATGGGGATTGTCCATGCCACATTGGCTTGACTTTATGTTTTTAGACTTGAATTGTAATAATGTATCAGGATATTATCTGGACTACGTGTTGTAGATCCGTGACTTTAGATACTCACTGTTATTTTATATTATGAGGTATTTCAGTTAGTTATCCTTTGCAATTGCATACAGGCAATGTTTTTTATGAAATTGATTAAGTAATCAACTTGGCTAAGATTCATGACTTCATAATTGAAAAGAAAAAGATATTCCGCATTTTAATTAAGCGTGGCTTTATACGATGACATGTTAACAAACCGGGTATACATGGGATGTTACATTACACTTTAATTGTGTGTTATTGTATGTTCCAATTTTTTTAGTGTATTTCATGGAACTTAGTGTATTGTTGTAATGATTTCTCTAACATAGATTATCCCCTCTCAATGATTTTAATTAGAGGTGGCAAAATGGGTCATTTCGGCCCGACCCACCCTCAACCCGCCAAAAACGGAGATGGGCGGGTTGACCCACCATTGGATGATGGGTTGAAAAATTGAACTAATCCCGTATTAAGGTGGGTTAGCGGGTTGACAGATTGGCCCGCATATCACCAAAAAATTGTTGGGTAAACCCGCCAAAATAAATGATTATAATTTTTTATTAAAAATTGTACAAAAAAAAATAACACATGTCTAAACGAATTACAGAACAACTCTTTCAACGGAAACAATAAGTAACATTAATTCTAAAATGAACCCTTTAATAACTATTTATGTTTTTATTTTGATTAAACTATCAAAGCTATCCATTAATGATTTTTAATGTTAAAATATTCAAGTTAAGTATAACGCTTTTTATCTCAAAAGTTACGAGTCCATCATTTTTTCAATGTTGTTCACGTAGGTACTTCAAAGGATCTCACAATGTTTATTAGATGAGATCTCACAATATTTACGTTAACGAGATATATGTAATTGTAGTAATGTTAACAAATAATCATGAAAACACACTTTATTGTAAGCTTTTACACTGCATACTGTATCAGAGCAAAATATATTCCTTCTCACACCATTTGCACCCAGCTAATAAATACACACTCAACCCAATCAATTCCCAACAGTATTGGCCCTCATGTGATGCCTCTAGACCACTTCCTCCACGCCTGAAAAGGCCAGTTAGACGTCCTAAAAAGCATCACAAAAAGGGTCCTGTTGAAGAGCTTATGAAGACCAACAAGAAACTGAAAAGGTTTTATACAGTTAAGTGCTCCAAATGTGGTCATACTGGTCATTACCCGAAGACATGTAAGGGACCTGCAGCTCCTTCAAAGTCAAAGAAAAAACCAGTTAATGTTAATATTCAATCAAGGCCAGAGGAAGAAATTGTAATGACTCAAGGATGCCTTGTACCTGAGACAAGCAGCCAACATGCAACAAATGAGGCTCAACCAAATTCAAGACCACAAGAGGCAGCAACCCAGCTCCATCAAATCCTACTGAGGTTGTGTCCAATGAGACACTAACTGCAACAAGCAGTGGTACCAGGGTCAGATTTATGAGCTTCATGTCTACACTAGAACTCAAGCTACCAAGACTAGCCCCACAAAATTGAATGGAATATTGTGTAATCAATGTCATTCAGCCATTTTTTTCAAACCTTTGATATAGGCCATGATTAGCAATTGTAATTAGGCCAGAGTTTTTTTGGTATTGACCCTGTTCCAATATGTCATTAGGCTTTTTTTGTGTCCCTCTGGTTATGGCCATGGTTAGTATTTGTAATTACTATAGGTTTTGGAACACTATTGTATTGGCCTAGATGGAAATATGTCATTAGGCTTTTTTTTGTATGACTGAGGCATATTGGCCATGGTTAGTACTTATAATTAGGATATGTGGAAATGAATGCAAAATGACTGGTTATCACTTCATCATCTTCATTTTTGTCTACAATGTGGAATTTTATAATATTGGTCCACACTATCTGTTATGCGCACTTCTTCTGATACACTTTCTTGTTTCTATCAACACTGGTATATATATTGTCTTTGTTGTGTCATTTTAGGGGCATGTGTAACATCACTGCACTTCTCATCCATTAGCAATGCATTTCGCTTATAAATCCTCAACAATTTGCATCGGGGACCATTTTAGTCCTTGGTAATTAAGAAATAGATCCAGTTTGGTCCTTAACAATTTTATTGGGGTCTTTTTTAGTCCCTAGTTACCTTTCCACACACCAGTGCCACCATAAGTTGTTAAGACACCAACAATGTCAGTACTTATTTAGATGTTGATTTAAATAAGAGTAAAGCCTCTTTTGGGTCCCTAACAAAAAACACGATTCCCACTTTCATCCCTTAAAAAAAGTCAACTTTTTGTCCCTCTACAATTCCAGTTCTTTGAAAATGTGGTTCCTCAGAAATTCAATGAAGATCCAATTTAGTCCCAAAAAAGGACTAATATGGATATTTTTTTTGTAAAGGACAAAAGTGGTAATCGGATTTTTTGTTAGGGGCCCTAAAGGGACTTTACTCATTAAATAATGAGTTACACACTTAACTTTTGCATAATTCACACCATCACAATTTCAAATTAATGTTTATACAATGTTTTAATTTTTTTATCTTCTTCAAGTTTATACTGCACTTTGTGCCAATAAACATAAGTTCAAGTGCATATGCCATGTTATATATATATATATATATATATATATATATATATATATATATATATATATATATATATATATATATAGTCAGGATCATTTTACACCGATACAAGTTACACTCTCAATCTTGATCGTTGATCCTATTTATATCTAACGATTCTAATTTATTAGATACTTGAACCGTTAGATCCAAGTAAATCAATGATTTAGATTTGATGTAAGACTTCTAATTCTTACACTGATCTAAGAATATCCTGCCCCATATATATATATATATTGTATGAACAACATTTCATTATGTTTCAACACTGGTCCTTTCATTACAAATCTTTACATTTCAAAATCATTACAACATGTAATGGTACATACACCAGTAGATCTCAACAGTACTATACTTTTTTTTTCATTGTAGCCTACTTCCAAGATATATACGTATTACAAACACAACAATAATGGATCCAACAAACACCTACGCACACCTACGCACATGCTTAATTTTCTTCTCCAGCCTATCAAACTCTGCATGCATCTTCATTGATAGTTCATTAATCTTTATATGGTGCTCATTAATCTTCTTTTCCTGGTTATTCACATCCAACTGCAGTTCATGATTGAGCTTCATGTCCACATAGTTCAACTTGAATTTCATTTCAGCTACATTCAACTCCAGCTTTTAATTCTCCAATCTTCCAGCTCCATCACATCAGTTGTAGCATCATCCACCCATCTAAAAAGATTGCAGTATGGCTTCTTTTCCTAACACCAAATGAAACCAAACTCTTAATAACATTTAACTTTAACAAAGAACGCATGCAACTAACTGAATGCCAAAAAAAAGCTCACCTTGAAATTGGGACTCCCAAAAAATGCTCTATTTGGGTTTCTATCAGTTTTGGAGGTGTAAACAACACTATGCCTCCCACATTTACACCTTGGAGTAGCACTCCTTCTTTGGCTTCTAGTCCCAATTGAACTACAAGGGCTTGAGCTCCCCCTCAAGAAGAAATATTCATCTCCTAAACACTAAGTTTCAAAGAATGCACAAAATATTCCAGTAATCCCTAAATCAGTGAACCCTAAATTGCAACGTTCAATCTTCGATTGAATCCCCACCTGATGTGTTTTTGTAAACCCTACACTATACGACGATGTTCATGTGGAGAAATTGAGGGGGAAGACAGACTTCACATTCAATTGGTTACTACTTGTTTCTGCAGCAACGTGGACGCAGGTCTCCAAACTTTGCCTTCCAACATGGCAGGTGAGCATGGGTATTAATGTAACACATCAGCTTCGTGAGTGACGCCGTCTGATTGTGACTAACAGAAAGAGTATCATGGGACCTCTTTGTCTTTGTTGGGGACTTCCAGACTAATTTATTTTTAATAGGAACCAAAATGGTTATCATGTTTTTTGTTAGGGACCAAAATAAATATTTACTCTTATAAAAATTATGCTTAGTTAAATTCATTCTTTTAAACAAATTACTTTATTCTACAAATCATTAGATAATATCAATGAGGGATGAACTCGGTCCGTCCCGTTTTGGTGGATCATGGCAACCTTACACAAAACAATAGAAAGGAGGAGCAAAGTGATGGTTTATCGCATTCTATATCAGTTGTACTGTCATTTTAGGGCTCGTTTGGTGGACATGATAGGATAAAGATAAGATATGATATGGGGCTGATAAGAGTATGATATGATATGAGGCTGATAAGCTTATATCATGTCATATATGCTTGATGAGCACCTGATTAGCAATCTGATAAGATTATGTAGAAAGAGAAAGGAGAAAGAAAAAATAAAATATAAAGTAATAAACACAAATATCTTTGGTAGCGTGGGATATATTGGGTATCCAATACTAGTATTCTATCTTGTTGAATCCTAACCTAGCTCCCCCAATAGGATAAGGAATCATGTATTGGATAGGATAAAATGAGACAATAGGATAAGCTAATCATATCCTATTGACCCACCAAACAAGAAATAAAAATAGGTTATGATAAATTATCTTATACTAATATCCAAAAAAAAAAATTATCTTATACTATCATCTCTATTGTGTGCTCCAAACATGCCCTTAAAGTCTATCATAATTTGCGTTTACTATTTTGCTAAAAAAGTATATAAAAAACTTTGCTATAAAATGATGGGTGAGAGAGATCACTATGTTTACAATTTACCTTACTTTAAAAAATATATTTAGAATTACACTAAATTAATTTAAAAATAAAGTTGCAGCAAAACCAAAAAAAAAAAAAAAAGACAAAAAGTCACGAAAAAACAATTGAGAATTTGAGATCCAATAGTGAACAAATTAAAAAAAAAAAAAAAATTCAAATAACTTGACAAGTAATAATAAACAAAAGAATAAGTATTATACGAAACCTGTTATTTTGGGCACGAGAGAAACTGAAAGGGGCTAGCTAGCTACTCTTTGTTCTCAACTCACACTGCAATGCATAAAACCTGAACCCCAATCCAAGCGTGTGTGTATCTCTCATTCATCAAATTCAAATTAATCAACGAGTTCCAGCGAGCAATAGCATCGAAGAAGAAGAAGAAGAATGGAGGTGGAGTTGGAACCTCGAGTGAAGGCTCTTCCATACAAGGTCAAAGCCATGTCGAGGGAATCGCCGTCGCAGAAAGCCATCCACGTTCTCGACACCGACCTCCGTAACCACTGGTCCACCGCCACCAATACAAAGGAATGGATTCTCCTCGAACTCGACGTTCGTCTTCTCTCCTTCTTCTTTCCTTTCCCTCAAAATCTGAGAAAAATTGTTGTTTCATCTTTTTGTTATTATTATTATTATTATTATTATTCGTTTGACCTTTTGTTTTTCGTAACACTTCGTTGAAATATGGTGATTGAATGCTTCCTTCTGTTGGTGTTTCAACTCTAGGGCTGCTTGAAGATTTTTTTTTTTTTTAATGCTTAAACGGTTTTGGACTTTTTCTCTATCTGAGTTACATGCTGAAAAATAATAATAAATTCTCGGAATTATTATTATTATTATTATTATTATTTGGTTTTTTGAATTTTGCAAAATGAGTATAGGGATTTTTGCAAGTGTCATAGAGTAGTGATATCGAGAAGGAATAATTTAGTATAATGTGTGGGATTGATACAAATGATATGTTGGAAGTTCAGAGGCCTCATGCTGCTCTTTCTGTGCTATGTGTAGTTCTAGTTCTTTTGTTTGTGTTATTGTGCATCTCCTGGCATATTTAAATAGTATTTATGTTGTTTTCTTTGTCGCAGGAGCCTTGCCTATTGTCACATATACGGATTTATAATAAGTCTGTACTTGAGTGGGAAATTGCAGTTGGGTTACGTTACAAGGTTAGTGGCTGGAAATTGTGATCAATGATCATTGGCAATTGATACTCTTTTCTCATTTGTATTTTACAAATTTATAAAGCTTATGTGGCAATTGTCTCTCTCTCTCTCTCCTTTTTTTTTTTCTTCTTTTTCTGGGAGTTTTTTTGGCTAGTTAATGATATATAAAAGGGAATTTTATGGTATGCTCACCTAGTTGTCTGTATTCTTTTTGATTTGATTATTGTTGAATGAATATTGATATATAATCCAAATGATCAATGGCAAGAGGTACCATAAAATACGGTACCATAGATACCTCCTATTACAAATTCTATTGAATTAAGCTTTTATTGGATCAACTGTTCTTGATTGTTTTTGAGTTTAGATCTTAAAACAAGTTGGTGGTCTGGGCGGGAAATGGCGGACAAAAGAAATGACCATTTCTATAAGATTTTTAATGTTAAGTTTTTGGTTGAACCTTTCGTATGCTCAATCTTATAAGAACTTAAGAAGGCCGACCATTGGCTTTTATTAGGGGTTTCAAAATACTTGTGGTATAGGCTCTTGTTGCTTTAGTGACTAAGGATATTATCAACAGGATGTATGCTTCTTGAGCTGTTTCTTGACTGTTTATTCATGATAGATAATGTAATTAAGTTGTGCTGATTAAATGAAGATAAATAAATTAACTGATTTTGAACAATAATGTTGTTGAGCTTACTGTCTAACAACTTGATTTTAAGGGAGATGTAGATAAAATGTAGAGTTTCACTTGATGTGGAAGCCATTTTCTTATCATCTAATGCAAACTGTTAGGTAATTTCTCTTCAGTTTTCTGATAAAGATGCACTATAAATGTCCAACTGAGTCCCTTCAATTACTTGTTTTGCAAATGATGGTATATTGATTATAGTTCTTCCCCCTTCAATTTTATATGAATTATTTATGCTTTTAATTATGCATTTTCCAAGATGAAGAGAAGCATGGTTGCATGCTTGACCGATTCTTGTTTGCTTTTCAGCCAGAGACTTTTCAAAAAGTTCGCCCACGTTGTGAAGCACCTAGACGTGACATGATCTACTCTACAAACTACACTCCATGTCGATATGTGAGGATATCTTGTTTGCGTGGAAATCCAATTGCTATTTTCTTCGTTCAGGTATACTATAATATTTTTGTCATTTTTAATCTTCATCATTTGTTATTATCCTAAAGTTAAATCCTATAGAATTGTTAAATGTTTTTGTCTTTGTTTACTTTAGGCTATTTGGTTAATGTGATAGTAGGATGTTCATTTTTTGGGCAGCATCAAATCTCTTGATTGGATGGTAGATATCTAAATATTTTCTATGTGTACTTTTACATTTCTTAATTTTTTGTATTTTGTTGGAGTGCAGTTATGATGTTTCTTAAGGTAAAGAAATATTTTTGGTTGTCTGGTAATGTAATGTCTTATCTACTTTGTTTGTTGTTCTGTTGCCCCTTTTTTGATAGAAACTCATTAAAAGGAGTGAGAAAGGGTACAAAGAGAAGGAGGATAATATCTAGGGAAAATCTCAAAAAAACCCCTAGGATTTACTCTTTTATCACTTACCCCCCTAGGATTTACTCTTTTATCACTTACCCCCCTATGCTTTTTTTCTTATCGCTTACCCCCCTATGGTTTTTTCCCTCCAAATCCACTTTTAACACCGTTAATAATTGAACTAACTTGACCATTTTACCCTACAAATCCATCAACCCAGTTGCTTAAAACAATTCCTATTGCAATTCCAACCCAGAAAAATCTCACCGTTCCTCTTCTGTATTTGGGAGAAACACCGGTAAACTCCACACTTTACTGGCAAAACTGAAGGTTCTCACTCTACTTTAACTAATAGAGCAAACAATACACAGCCAAATCTGACATTAGCAACCAAAGAATCCAAATTGATTAGCATACATGTTTCACGTCAAAGTTTTTTAAGCTTTAAGCAGATTATGTTGTGTATTCATTTGGATATTTCATTTTTGCAGTGTGCATGATTACTGTTGTTTCTGTGTGCCACAATTCTCCCTCCCAACCTTCTCCTACATATACAAATATATAAATATATATGCTACTGTCAAATTTAAGTGGTGTCACTGCCGCACTCCTAATATATATCATATGTCAATATACTCAAACTTATCATTGCACGGAACTTTTATGCGCATGGCATTACACACAATTTCCTGTGGTTTACATCAAATTCTTTCTTGCTTGAGCTTGGATGACTCTTCCCAAACGCATATAGTTCACTATCCAAGTGCCATAAAGTTAATTAAGCATAAAGTGGTCCATGCCGCATTTATGTTTATTTGAGATATTTGGGTTATTCTTGCACCTTGATTAAAAATAGACTATAAGACTAGCATTAGTACTTATAAGTTGATTCATTATCTATAATATATACTTTAAAGTTCTTTTACTAAAAACAATGTCAGATTTGCCGGTGCATTATTTGCTATATTGATTAAAGTAGAGTGAGGACTTTGGCATTGCAATAGGAATTGTTTTAAGCAATTGGGTTGATGGATTTGTAGGTAAAATGGGCATGTCAGTTCAATTATTTAACAGTGTTAAGAATGGACTTGGGTGAAAAAAACCATAGGTAAATGATAAGAAAAAAGAAACTTAGGGGGATAAGTGATAAAAGAGTATACCATAAGGGTTTTTTTGAACTTTTCCCTAATATCTATCATGTAGAGAAAGCTACTAAATAAGCATGTCCAATACAAAGACCTCAAAGTAATAGAGTTGGCTAGTCAGTTTGCATGTCTACTTGTTGGACATCTTGAAAGAAGCTATGTGCTGACCACCAAATCGATGCCTTGAAAACAAGTGTCCTAAAGCAGCTCTATGGACAAATATTTTCCTTTAAAAATCTGAGCATCCCCCTCCAGCCAAATACTCTAAAGAGCAGCATACACAGCGGCACTGTCATAATACTTCACTCTGTTCTTTTACCAAAGTCGTTGAGCTTATGATTAAGGAGGATTATGTCTAAGTAATTTGTTTATTTAAATATTGCTTTGGCTGCTGAATCAAATGGTTGTAGTGTTTAGAAATGAATTCATTATTTAACTAGGTTATTACTTAAGATGTAACATGATGTTCTATTTTGATTATGTCTAAGTAATTTGATATTTAAATATTGCTTTGGCTGCTGAATCAATGGTTGTTGTGTTTATCTCTAGAAACGAATTCATTTTTTCACTAGGCTATTACTTAAGATGTAACATGATGTTCTATTTTGATTATGAATTTCAGTACAAAAATGCTTGAATATGAAAAATAACTCAGACCTTTCTTTCATTAAGATTAACT
This sequence comes from Gastrolobium villosum, assembly GCA_032173675.1. Lineage (NCBI taxonomy): Eukaryota > Viridiplantae > Streptophyta > Magnoliopsida > Fabales > Fabaceae > Gastrolobium > Gastrolobium villosum. Next base: position 35 of record JAVKPL010015208.1, on the reverse strand, counting down.
AAGTACATTGTGAAAAGTAATCAATAAAGGTAACA